>CABHPR010158147.1:0-34557 GCA_902168415.1 Peromyscus melanophrys | reverse complement strand
CACACACACACACACACACACACACACACACACACACACACACACACCCACACCCACCACCACCACCACCACCATGACCATCATCATCATCATCATCATCATCATCATCATCATCATCTATTAATCTATTAGATATTGAGTGTTTTTTCCCTCTTTTACTCTTTCCTTCCTTAAAATACCAATAAATAATAGAAGATTATGAAGGAAAAACAAATATATAAGATAAGTACTTTTAAGGAAAGAAAATAATTAACAGAGCATATAAGTGATTATTATCATCAACTTCATTGGATTGAGAAATACCTGGGAGATTGTTAAAGTGCTCCTCTGGGAAAGTCTAAGAGAGTTCATACTGTGATTAACCACCAAGGAATGAAGACCTGCCCTGTGTGTGTTTGGTATCAGTACACATGTGGTCCAGAGAGAATAAAGAGGAAGAAGGAGGAAGCCCACGATCACAACATACTCTTCTGCTATAAGGAGCAGCTCTGCTCCATCACAGCCTTTCTACCATGATGCCCTGCTTTATCTGAGGCCCAAAGAAGTGGATCCAATTAGCTATGTACCAAAAACATGAACCAAAACAATCCTTTCTCTCTTAGAGTCCTTTCTCCCAGACATCTGCCATGGTCAGGAAATACCTGACTAATACAATATACATGAAACAGATATGTGTTCCCTCATATATTACATCCTGACTGTAGTTTCCTCTCCTTCCTCTCCTCTCATCTCCCCCCCCCCTCACCGCATCTCCTCTCTCTCCCAAATCAACCCCCCTCTGCCTCCTCTCAGAAAAGAGCAGGTCTCCCAGGGATATCCACCAAACACTGCCTAACAAGCCATAATAAGACCACCAGGTACTACCATCACCTCAAGGCTGGACGAGGCAAGCCAGTAGGAGGAAAAGGATCCCACAAGTAGGCAAAAGAGTCAGAGACAGCCCCCTGCCCCCACTGCCAGGAATCCCACAAGAACACCAGGCTACCCTATATCTATGCAGAGGACCTAGGTTAGACCCCCACAGGCTCCCTGATCTCTGCAAGCCCCCATGAGTCCCATTAAGTTGATTCAAAACAGCTATTTTTAATTATATTTATTTACCAACTTGTCTCATAAAGTTTTTCTCTCTAGTGAATTCACCAGTTTTAATTTCTGAAGCATGGAGTTTATTGGTTTGTCAAGACTATGGCAGGTGCTATGCCAAATACAGATAGTCCTGTCCTAGCTTGTCTAGGGAGGGAGGTAACAGGAGGTCTTGGAACCTTGAGAACAAAGAGGAAGAACATCTGGTTATACTGGCACATCTGGAAATATTCCTTGTGGGAGAGAGAATCTGCTGAAGAAAGGGGCATTGGAGAAGGGCTTCTGTGGTAGGCGCCAACACTGAGGCATTAAAGCAGCCTGAAATTATTTGAGAGACAGATGTTCTTATAAAAGTTTGAGGAGATAATGAAGGAGCTTCCAGAGAGGTGGGGCTGCATCTGAGGACTCCCAGGTAAATTGGAAAGTCAGTTTTGTTCTTTTTAAATAAACAGGGTGTGTGTTCCATCCTGTGATGCTCTGTTCTGGGTTTTAACGGTGAAACTGACCTGTACTATCTTGGCTTTTCTTTTGTATATGTCATTTTTTTCTCTTAACGTTTTAGAGAAGAAACAAAAATGCACACTATTGGCACCCCTCCCCCTTCTAGTCTTGTGACAAGAAACCAGTGATAGACCTCCAGGACCAAGGGCAGATACTGGGCCACGAAGCCTTTGCAGGGAGGGAAAAGTAGTGGGCTATCTTCACCAGCCTTGCCCTAGTCACTGTGTCAATGTCCTTGTGTGACAGGCTGCCCCGCCCTGCCCGGCCAGGGCAAGTGGAAGACACCTACCGGCCCATCTGGCGCCATTATGGTGAGCAATTATATGCTGGAGAAACAGGAGAGAAAAGCGAAGTGGTTCATGTGCTGTGGAGAGAGACAGAAATGAAGAAGTGAAGACGGTTGAAGAAGAGGTTGATGTCAGTGGCCTGTGCTGCTACCTGTGGCCATGGTGATGTTTGGGTCTGGGCTGCTGCCAAGGGCCATGTCTGGGTCTGTAGTTCTACCATAATAAGGGTCTGTATGGATATCCATGGCTCCTGTTACCACTGAAGGCCAAGCAGATGCCTAGGGTCTGTGTTGCCACCTGGGGCCATGTTGGTATCTGAGAGGCATGCTTCCACTGTGTCATGCTGATCTGAGTGGCCCATGCTGCTACCCTGGGCCATGGTGACGTCTGGTCTGGGCTGCTGCTGAGGACCAAGTCTGGGTCCATGGTCCTACCACAGCCAGGGTCTGTGTGGATGTCTGTGGCCTGTGTTGCCACCAAAGACCACATGGATCCTGGGGGCTGGGTTGCCTACCTGTGGCCATGTTGGTGTCTGAGGGCCATGTAGCAGCTGGGGCCATACAGATCTGGGTGACCTGCACTGCCACCTAGGGCCATGGTATCATTAGGTCTGAGCTGCCGAGGGCCATGTCTGGGTCATGGCCTAACCACAGCCAAGGTCTGTGTAGATGTCCATGGCTCCTGTTACCACTGAAGGACATGCGGATGCCCAGGGAATGGGCTGTCATCTGAAGCCATGTTGGTGTCTGAGGGCCATGCTTCGTCAGGGCCATACTGATCTGAGTGGCATGCACTGCCACCTAGGACCATGGTGATGCTGGGACCCGAGCTGCCCAGGGTTTCGTCTGGGTCAGTGGCCCTACTGCAGCTGGGGTTTGTGTTGATACCCATGTTTCCACTGGGGCCCATGTGAACCATGCATGTTGAAATCTGCGGGCCATGCTGAGCCGACCCGGGGGTCCTTCACTTGCCCTGGGAGATCTGGTCCTGCCCCTTGCTGGCTGCTATAGCAGGAGAGCTGACCCTGCACAACCTGAGAGCACTGGCTCCACCCCTCAACATGAGTGCAGGAGAGCTGACCCTGATGGCAGGGGCACAGGAGAGCTTGCTTGGCCACTCGTCTGAGGAGAGTGGTCCCAGTGGAGGCCCTGACTGACCAACTCAGCTACCACTCAGGCCCACATCTAGGCTTTGAGTTGGCCCACCCCAACATCTACCCTATCTATGACTTGCTGGAGCACGTGAAGGGACTGGTTCTGTGGAACCAGAGCTGCAGGATCTCCATGACTTGGGGCAATAGTAGGATACCCCAGAGGAGGTTTAATGAGGCTCCTGTATTGATGGTGTACCAAAAGCCAGAGGCCTTGAACCAGATCAACACCTCATTTCAGTGGACAGTTGCAGGTAAAGTTGTTTGGACAAAATGGTATATACTGTGTGATACACTGCAGCTCCCAGCGCCAACCGGACAAATGAAGAGGTGATGGAGAGGCAGGAAAGATAGAGGAGCAAAGGTTTTTTTTTTTTTTTAATTAATATATATATTTTAAATTTTCTTTTCTGGGGGTGCTACAAAGGAGAAACGTAGATGTGGAGGGACTGGGAAATGAATGGGATTGGGGTGCATGATGTCAAATTTCCAAAGAATCAATAAAAAATTATCAATAAAAACTTTTTAAAAAAATGTCCTTGTGCCTGTGTCTTCTCATTGTCTGGTTTGGTCTGCTCCAGACAGGCCTTTTCTAGCCATTGCTGTGTGGAAATACAGAGGCTTGAGACCCGGTGCGGCTTCATGGGAAATGGCAATAGAGGCCTGTTCCCTGCCTATAGTATAGGCCAGTGAGGGTTTTACTTGGCCCCGACCATCTTTTCAGTCTTGGGAAGGAAATGCATCGGGTTTGAGGCATAAGTCATGGGACTTTGTTCTCTCTGTGTTCATCTCCTTTGGAAAGTCTGTAGAAAAACATGGCTGAAAGACATACATGCTGAGTATTCTGAGTTCTCTTATTTGCTAGCCTATAAAATATTATTAATAGGCCTGATATGTCCTCCAAGGAGGTAAAATTGGTTTCTGGAGGAATCTTCCATTTAAGTTTAAGTAACAAATGTGCACACCAAATCTGCTGATACACCTAAATCTATGATATCCAATTTTAAAAGGGAATTTTTTGATGGGGGAAAATCAAATAATGTTTTCATAGGGAGGCCGCAATGCAAAGCGAATTACAAACACTGGCCTAAAGCAAAGCATCTCTCACTCCCTCTCCTGCCTGGGAAGTGTCAGGTTGGTCCCCCTGACTTGTAATGTTATCACCATCCCAGGTTCTTTCTGATGCATTTTTCTCTGCCTTTGGGCACGTGGCTTCTATCTACAGCCACGTCCTGCCTCGCCTCACGGATATGATTACTGTCGCGCTGCAATCACAGATAACCAACAGGAAGAAGAAAGAAGAAGAAGGGCAAAGAGTATGTCTGGGCGACTCAGACTCCGTTACAGGAACCATCTGATGTCACGCAGCAGTCTCCAAAGACTTCTTACTGTGCAGAACACAGTGAGGGGCACTGAGTTTGCAAGACAGTCTGGGGGATCCTGGCCGACTGATTTATCAAAGTTAGGCATGTTGCCATCCCCAGTGAAATTTGGGTTGTGTTAATAAGAAAGGAAAAATGAGCATTGGCTAGGCAACTAGCATCCTACTTAGTGGTGTCTCCTGCTATTTATTTTCACAGTAACTAAACAGAGTAAGGTACGATGTGAGGTTTGGGGAAAACGTGGTGCATTTCCATTTTGTACTAAGACTTGCTAGTCTGGTGCTAAAAATTGGTAACTAAGTCATTTTTCTGAATGACAGTACTCTGGTGGGTAAAGCATAGTATTTGTAAGCTGAGGACTGTCTTCATTCGGTTGCCAGATCTTGGATACAGAAACTTGACATTCTACATGCTTCAGTGGGAACTATGGACTTAGGATTAATTGGGTTGATGAAGATGTATTGCTTAGAAATTGAGTTTCGTGGATGAATATTGTTTTTTGGATACAGAAAAGCAGCATTCTTTCTGTAGTTGTGTTCTCATGTTTTCCGAGTGCAGTGATGTTGATAATTGGCACTTCCTACAGTAACTAGCATCAGCAACATGTGATCTTTTACAAATAAAAAAGTGCTAACGTCCTTAACGTAGCCGATAATGTATGTGGGGGTTGGAAACTGCAGTGGAAAATTTCCAAAAATATCTGTGGTTCTTGGCGTTATTACTTCCTACAGTTGAAGTGGCATTGTAGTGGTTGGCAGGGCTCCTGGACTCAGGCACGCCAGCACAGAAGCATTTACCAGCACATTGTGTTCAGTGGTGGAAGGAATTAGGTTCAGGACCTCAGTGCTTCTCGGACAGGGTAGGTGGTGTTTAGTACTAATCTGCTTGTGTTTGCTTCTATCTGTGCCTCTTTCTGCTCTGCGTTCCTCCATCCCTGTTTCTTCCCCTCTTCACCTTTGTGAAGTGTTTGGAGATGTTAGCCTCACAGGGATTGTTCCAGAGAACAGAAAATTATACTTGAAGGAATAATTTTAAGAGAATTTTTTTTTATTTAGGAACTAATTTTCAGAAGTATGATGTTTCTTGGATTAGTAAAACTTGCTTTCTTCAAATCCATTCCATGTACAGGGAGTAATATGGGTCAATGCTGTGTTCCATACTTTGTACTTTGGCGAATACTTTTTTTTATTTTACATGTGCATATTAAAATAACAAATTAAATTATTTCAGTCAATTTTGGATAAATTGCAAGATCTTCTGCTGTTCTTTCGTCTGTATAATGCCACTTAGGTGTTTTCTAGTTGAAGAAGTAAATTCAAGACTGCTTCTTCCCCTGCGTGCTAAGACTCTAACAAGCAGCCAATAGTCTTCCCGAAAGGGGAGGTAGGAAGTGTTAAACACATTTAATGAAATACTTGGGCATCAAATTGAGCCCTGGAGGAACACGTGGGGCTGATGGGACAAATCTGTGAACAGACCAGTGTGTGTTGACAGAGAGCTTAGACAGAGGCTTGACTTGGGGGAGCTAAGGAAGGACCCATGGAAAGACAACACAACACAGAGCTGAGTGCTGAAGTTCTAGTAGGAGCTGGCAAGGGGAAGCTGCTGGGGTGGGGATCCCAAGGAGAGGTCATAAGTATGTATGTCAAAGCACCAAGGCTGAGGGGACAAGAGCACAGGAGTTTCTGAGAGAAGGCAGGGATTTTTTTCCTGTATTATTTCCTTGTATAGTTCCACTGCTTTTTAGATTAGTCAGCATGTGTTGCATATTTGTTGAAATAGAAGGTTAAATGAAAGGCAAGGAGTCCACTACCTGTGATGTCTTTAGGGAAGTATTAAGAGAGAAAATATTTCATATGTGATGCTCAGATTTGGTTTTCATTCCGAAGACAATGGAAAGTCATGTAATGACTGAAAACCTGGAAATGATGATATGGGATTTATGCTGAATTCAAGGCTGGCTTGGACAGTGCTCAACTGGGTTCAGAGAAATTACTTCTGAGATTATTGTAGTCTACTTGTTGGTGTTACCTGTAGTGATTAAAAGAAAGAAGAAAGGATGACTGAAGAGATGCTGAAAAGGCATAGCAGCAAGACTTAGTGACTGATTTGGAGCAGGTGACAGAGGCCTATTGAGGGAGTCTGGCTTCCAAGGACTGCTTTTCCAGATGGATTCAGATGATGTTGGGGTATATCCAGGAATGAAGAAGGAAAAACATGTTGGGTGATAATGAGTTGAATTGTTGTGATATTGATTCAAGACACAAAGTAGAGAAATTTGAGAAGTTAGTGTGATTATTATTATTATCTGTTAATTTTGAGTCAAGGTCTCACTGCAAACTACATATTCCAAGCTGACCTTGAACCCATGATTCTCCATCCTTGGCCTCCCAAGTGTTAGAGTTACAGATGTATGCATGTGTCTCATATGGTGTGATTTTAAAAATATAGTTTAATATAATAATATAAATAATGATACTGAGCAAGAGCATGAGAGGAAGAGAGGTGGTAGATGGTAATATTATCTATAACCAAACCTTTCTCTTCCTGAATCTTGTGTCTTGATTGGTAGACCACTGTGAGATTTATCATAACTTTTCCACAACCCTATATTTCACATTAAAGCAGCCATTAAATCCTGCCATTTAGTTTTTCTTCCTATCATTACTGTCTTGGACCTAATTCCCATTATCATCTTGTAGACTGGCCAATGTCTGTTTTCCTAATATTACATCTCTCCCCTTTTCAGGGCTCTCTATTTTCCTTTCTGTAGTGCATATCTGATAACTTAACCCCCTCCCCTCAGTCTTTGTTACTTTCATGGAGACAAGCACACACAGCCCTAAGGAACATTCTGTGGTCCACTTCCTTTTCTGTCTCCTTCTGACCATCAATATTTGCAGCTACTTACTGTTCTATTCTACACTGGTTTCCCAGGCCTTTGAATTAAACTGCGGAATGCCTCCTATTGCATGTTTCCTCTCTGAAATTATGTCATGCAAACAGAATAGATACTAGTTGCTCTGTGTTGATCCTATACTCTGTGCAGAGCTTATCTATAGCACCTGCCATGCTTAGTCTCGACATTTCTATGTAGTTCTCCTTCAAGACCAAGCTTAAATATCATGGAATCAGCTACAGGAATTAGGAGAGTATAAGTTATAACTCCACGTTTAGTGCTAAAAAGGTGCTAGACATTTACTTATTAGACAATCTGATTAGTGGCCACTTACCTCTCTCTTGAAGGAACCCATCTCTATACTTATTTGATGTCAAGAAGGAAAACTTGTGTAAATTTCCTGCAGACAGTAGCTGTGCTCTCCTTTTGGGGCTTCCAAGTCCAACCGTTGCCCATTGGAAAAAAAAATAATATTTCTTGGCAACTAAATTTCTGAAAAGGCTGGTAAGAAATGCTATAATTCTGTTCTATATATAAGATGATGGAAATTGTTTTTTTACTTTTTTCTTAGGAATAATGAAAGAAAGAAAAGCATGAACTTACTGTGAAAAAACACATGCAAATACTGGATAGACTGGTGCTTGATTGATGTGTGTATGTGTGGTTTATATGGGGTCTCTGGCACCTCTTATCTCTCCATATGTGTATATTAGACTATAATAAAGAATACTTGCATTAAATTAAAAGTACTACTAAAGGTACAGCCATTAGCTCCCCTACTTTAATGTAGTAAACTCATCTCCCCATAAGACATGCTTATGAGACACAAAAAGCCAACTGTCTATTGCATAGAAAAAAAGGAAAATCAAGTGGATGATTGCACTCAATGGCTAATGAATTATTCAAGATTGTTTGTGTCAGTGCCTGGCTTGGTTTGGATGGAGGCAGAGATAACAAACCGAGTGTTCCAAACCATTGCAGCTGGTCTGCACCAAGAGGGTAGTTCAAATGGGAGTCCGTGGTGCCTTAGCTCATATTCAGTTCATAAAGTGATAACATTTTATAAATAGAGATTTAGGGCATTTTGCAAGAGAATGCTACAATATTAGGGGGAACACATTATGACCGTAATGTAGCAATAATTATGGCAATATGGATGTGCATTTTTATGGTACTTGGGTTTTTAATGGGCTGTCATATGCTTCATTTCATTTAAGCCATATGATCTGGTTTGTAGTTAGAATTACTTAAACACATTTAGAGAGATTTTGCCTGTGCAATGGTGGAGCTGGTATTGAAATAAGTATTCTCCATCTCTCTTTTGAGATCCTCAGCTCACACAACAGGAAGGTTCTGGGCATATGGTTTTAATTTTGTTGGGTCATCAGAATGGGATCCATTTTCAGGGTGCTGGATTGACCACCCACTTCTTTATTAGAGAGAGATTTTTCTCTAGTGGTTTATTGCATATCAGAGGCTCCTGTGAAACAGGAGAGGATTCCAGTTAGACAGATTTGGTTACCCAATGTCTTCATGGTTGGTGAGAGTATATATTAGAGGCAGGGCTGTGAGTAAGAAGCAGGCTGGATGTCTGAATCCACTTATTCCTCATAATGTAATATCAGGCTTGATTGATTAAAAAGAAGAGAAAAGCATTAGTATATCAGTAAGTTTACTTTCATCCAGATGCCTAAAAACTGTTAGTTGTTGAAAGTGTTATATACACTCTATTTTACGTCAATTGTTTCCAGTAGAGTTGCTGCTAAGTCTATATCCTGTAAATGTTCAGCCACAAACATGAGGAGAAACAGGCTCCTGTGTGAGGATATAAAGTCAACATCTCATCCATCCTCCTTCTTTCCCTCTATCCCTCTTTTATTGAAGAAAATTTCAGTTTTTAAATAGCAGTATTCAGGCATTTCTCTTTGGCATCTGTAAAGCTTAAAACTTCATTCACAGAAACACGGATTTTTTTTTTCAGCTTTCTACTCTGGTGTCTTGTTTTCCCTTCATTCATTTTGAATTTCAAATGAACTTCTTCCCTTCTGGTTGTAGGCATAGAACACAGATGCTCTGTTCTGTGCTTTTGTTTCTTTGTTTGAGGCAGAGTCTCCCTGTGCAGCTTAGCTGGCCTTGAATTCAAGATTCTCCTGCCTCACCTTTCTTGGATATAGATGTGTACTACTATGTGTAGTCAATGTATTTTTTTATTAATAAAAAATACTATTTATTTCAAGTGGCATTTTTTTTTTAGTTCAAACACAAACATATTTTTCATTTTCCTGTATTTCAACAGCATATAGTAACTTCAACATGGTTCTCAGCCCTGGGGGCTAAGGAATATGTCATTAGCTTAGTTTAGGGACTGTTCATTATGATGAGCTCTTTCAGAATATATTTTATTACTTGCAAAATAACAGTTATAAAGGAAAATTAACTTAATTTTATCTTCTCGACTCTCCACTGAGAGTATCAGTGTCTCTGATGGTGTGTGCTTTGGAACACTTCCTCTGACCTTTGTCCATTTCATAAGTTACTGTGCATTGAAACTCATTGTGTTGAAGCTTTTTCTGAAGACTCTGTATCTTCCATGTACCAGTGTGCCCGTGGAGTTGTTGAGCAAACCCTAACCAACGTTAGGATCTCCTGGGCGTTACACTTCTTTGCCCTAGTACTAGGAGTACACACCATTGAGGCTGGGTCATGAGTGTCTGGACTTCTAACTTTTAGATGGTCCTTAAACTTCATTTTTGAGAAAGACTGAGCCATTGAGTCAGTTTATTTCGAACAGAATTCTGTAGCATTCTTTCTTCAGGTATGGGGCATTCTAAAGCTGCATAAAAACTGTAGGCAAGGCCTGAGGCCAGAGGATGGCAATTTCAAGGCCTCTCTGGGCTATAGAGTGAGTTCAAGTTCAGTATGAGAACTTAATGAAACCCTATCTCAAAATAAAAAGTGAAAAGAAGGATGCAGATATATATAGCTCAGTGGGAGAGTGCTTACACGATATATCTGAAGCTCCGAGTTCAATCCCCTGTACATAACAGCAATCAAACAAAACACCAACACAGACAAGAGGCTGTGACGCCGGTGTTTATGAATTCTTTGACTTTGTAGAATCAATAACGATGCATGTGATGTTGCCTACGCAATTTAATGCAATGCTTTCTTTGCTGCAGGTTTACTAGTGTGGTGTATTCTATGTTAACACGTCATTTTCAACATGATCTTTCTCAAGAATCTCCTATTTAATAGGAACAATAAGAAAAACTGAAATTGCAATATTTTTCTAGTGTTAATTTCTAGTTTATTTATTTATTTTTATTTTATATGCACTGGTGTTTTGCCATGGGTGTTAGGTCCCCTGGAACTGGAGTGACAGACAGTTGCAAGCTGCCACGTGGGTGCTGGGAATTGAAACCTGGTCCTCTAGAAGAACAGCCAGTGCTCTTAACTATTGGGCCATCTCTCCAGCTCCCACTAGTGTTAATTTCTATGATATAACAGTTGCTTCCATTTGAGACTACAGTTTGTCAGTCTTTTTATTGATGAAAAATTTCAGGATACTTAGAAAATACAGTTTTTTTCACCCTCTTCATAATGGCCAGCATTTGATGGTGCTAATATTGATGTTGAAGCCAATACTGATTTTGCAGTTTTCAGAAGTTCTGGGATTAATTTCAGCATCAGACCATTTTTAAAATTAATGTAATTTCTCTGAAAGTGAAAACGAATGGGCAACACGCAGAAACTTAGGCAAGCCAGACCATAACAGACCAGTTGCTGACAAGCTTTCTCTCTGAACTTTGTAAATACCTCTGTCATAGATGGGTCTAGTTTTCTTCAGACAGGGAAAACACTGAAAGATTGGAGATTAGAAGAATTACCATGGAGCCCAATTTAAAATCCCTCAGTGTCTTCATCTATTATTTCTTGTTTGCTTTCAGGGACTTTCTTCCTCGAGGCTCAGGCATCGTAACCAGACGACCTCTTGTACTCCAGCTTGTCACCTCTAAAGCAGGTAATTAGTGAAGATGTTTACTGTGGGGATGTGCGCACCCCATGGCAATTGTCATTTTCATTCCTGGGCACTAGATGTAGCAACAAAACCACTTCTACAGCCACTCTGGTATGAGCTGCTGCCTGCATTTCTCTCTAGAATGCTCTCCTGTCCATTATTCTTTGATCCCTTTGATTACATTGAAAGGAAGTCTTGCATGCATATAAAATTTTAACACTATTTTCTTAGGCCAAAAAGATATTTGCTTATTGTAATCCATCTATATAAGTTCATAGTATCATATTATCATGAATGCTCCTTTTGTGTGTACTCTTTCCGCATGTATGTATATTATATGTGTGACTATTTTGTCATAAAAGTAACCATTTAGGGAACTAGAGAGATAGCTCAGTGGTTAAGAGCACTTCCTCCTTTTTAGAGGACCTGAGTTTAGTTCCTGGCACCCACATCAGGTGGCTCCAACCACCTGTACCTTCAAGTCCAGGGGCTCTAGTACCCCTTTCTGGCATTTGTGGACACCGTACTCACACGCACGCACACACACACACACACACACACACACACACTCACACACACACTCACACACACACATGCATATAATTAAAATGAAATTATAATGTATAATGTATAATGATCCAACTTCAGTTTCTACTCATAGACAACCAACTGTTGCGCATCGTTTGTCTAAAAGACTATTCTTTGTGCCTCATGTGTTCTTAAATTCCTCATCAAAATTTTATTGGCTGTATCTATGTGGGTCTATATTTGGATTCTCAATTTTGATTAATTGATTGCTATTTCTACTTTTGTAACAATACCATGTTGTCTTAAATATTTTTGCTCTGTGCTAGTATTATTTTTTGAATTTAAAAAGTAACATTTCTAGTTTGTTCTTTGTTTCAAGACCATTTTAGCTACCCTGAGTTCTAAATTCTGCATGAATCTAGAATCATCTTGTTTTATCCTAGAAATGTGAGATGATTTTTTTAACTCCTGAAAATCAATTAATGTAATGCATTGTATCAGTAGATTTAAAAAAACAAAAAAAATAAACAAAAAAAAGCAAACCCCACAGGATCATTTCAGTAGGCTCAGCTAAGGCATTGCACATCCATGCAGAAAACTTGTAAAGTAGGAATTAAGGAGTGCTTCCTCAGCCTAACAGAGATATGCAAACCCCTCTGTTAACAAACCTATACAAAAGGAATGTTTTCTCTGTAAGGCAGTGCTTCTCAACCTTCCTAATGCTGTGACCCTTTAATATAGTTCCTCACATTGTGGTGACCCCCAACCATGAAATTCTTTTCATGGCTGCTTCATAACTATAATTTTGCTACTGCTATGAATTGTGATTTAAATATTTTTGGAAATAGAAGGCTGCCTGAGGGGTCGTGACCCACAGGTTGAGAACCATTCCTCTAAGGTGCCTAAGGTAAGCATGTTTGCTCTTATCAATTCTATTCGCCATTGTCTTGGAAGTTTTAGTCAAGGAAATTTGCCAAGACAAAGAAATAAAAGATTTCTAGATTGGAAAGGACGACGTAAAATGTCTGTTTACAGATGGTTGATGCTGCACATGGAAAACATGAAGGAATCCATTAATAGGCTATTAGAACTAGTAAATCAGTTCCAGAGGTTGCAAGATTGAAGATCAATATGTCAAACTAAATTATAATTATGTCCACTTGCAATGAACAATCTAAAAATGAAATTTAAAAACCAGTTCCATTTACATTAGCATCAAAAAGAGTATACCACTCAGAAATATATTTCACAAAAAATATTGGAAACAGGGGTTGGGGAAATGGCTCAATGAGTAGGAGTGTTTGGTCTGAAGGAGGAGGACCTGAATTCAAATCCATAGCACCCACATAACACTGAGCATGGCTGCATGTGATTGTAATCACAGACCTGGGGGACAGAAGCAGGAAAATCTCAAGAGCTTGCTGGTCATCCAGCTTCTTGTTCTGTGAAAAACCCCGTCTCTCAAGCTGAGTAGGATTGTGTTGTGTATATGAAGCACATTTTTATCATCACTGATGGATGTCTAGGCTGATTCTAACTCCCATTATCATACCAGAATGGTGCAGTAGTTGCATGACTGTTCTGGGGGTCACCAGCCATCACTCTCTTCCTCTGATTGGACTTGAGGCCAACTCGATAGGAGGGAATTCATACTTGATACTATAGACCCAGTCTAAACCCACGGCGGAGGGGGCCTTAGGCCCGAGTGGGGAACTTAGTACTGTCTAGATTGATACGGTGCCAGTCTGCTCTCTAAACGTCTATATTTGTACCCATAGACAAATGCTGCTCTCAGCCTTAATCAGAAAAGCTTCACTTTGTGTTGAATGGTGGTGAATGCAGAGACTCTTGGATGCTCAAGGTGCTGAGAATTAGTGGAGTTTAACTGCTCAGCCCTAAACAGAACATCTGCATCATCCTCTCTAAGGTTTAGGGACCATCTCTAAAAGGGAGCAGACAGAGTGTAGAAGCTAGAATACAGAGGAAAGGGATGGAAAATGCTTCGTTTTTGGGCACGACACAGCCATCACAATCATGATATTACAGCAACTATGGCTACCAGTACTGAGCTTGCATAAGACTGAGGCTGTCAATAGTCAATCATGGATTTGGGAGGGGTGCATGGGGTCCTATTGTTCACTACTGGATCATTGGTTACTGATGGATCCTGGGTGAGCACAGTGATTTTCTGAAATTGTACACACTGGTGAGTCCACCAGACTCCAGTGGATAGTTCTCAACCTCTGGCCATACAGATAGATGGTCCTAGTTGAATTCAACGTGAAACAAAGCAATATGAATGTGGAAGAGGGATTCACAGAGAAAAGGGGAGAATAACAGGATGGGAAGGGTGTGAAAGGATCAGAAGGCAGGAGTAATCCTAACACATTATATGTATGTATAATGTATAATATAAAATCATTAAAGAAGAACTTTAATAAAAATTAAAACAAAACAAAACAAAAAAAAGCTGGGAGGAAGCAAATTTGCGTGTGTGCTCATTGTTGATTTGCTTGTGACTTCATGTTGTAACCAAGGCCAGTTATTTAAATACAGGTTCCTCTTGAATGGTTCATTCAACAAATACTTTTTAAAAAATATAGAACATAAAACAAGACTAGAAAATAGAAAGCATAGATCAATATCATAGATATTTTTATTATGCTTTATTTTGAAGATTTATTTTTATTATATTTTTAATTTAATATTTTGATAACTTCACATGAGTACTATATTTAAATCATTTCCATCCCTTCCTCTCTTGCTTCCAAGTTCTCTTATGTCCATCTTCAGATTCATGACCTCTCTTCTTTAATTATTTCATCCTAATCAAAAAAGTTAAATCAAGAGGAGACCGCTAACAAATATGGAGATTGGAAAGCCTTCCAACTAAAAACAGCTCATGTTCAGATGGATTCACAACGGAATTGTACCACACTTCTTTTTCTTTTTCTCTTTCTCTCTCCTCCTCCTCCTTCTCTTCTTCGTCGTCTTCTCCTCCTCTCCTCCTCCTCCTCTTTCTTCTTCTCCCTCTTCTTTTTCTTCCTTTTTACAAATACTTCTTAAAGAATTCTGTGTGCCACCAGGCAAACTTCACTCTCACTGTGGAGCTTACCATCTAGTGGAAAGAAACAAAAATAAATCAAAATAAGTTCACATAATGAACAAGAAATGGGACCATCTAGCACTCAGGAAGCAGAGGCAGGAGGAGGGCTGCAAGTTTGAGGCCAGCTTAATCTATATCGTGAGCTCTGATTCAGTCACGGCTACATATTGAGATTCTAGCTTAATAAACAGACGAAGAAACAAAACAAAACAATAAGTAAGTCAAAGGGGAGCAGGAGGAAGAGGAGGAGAAGGAGAAGGAGGGGGAAGAGGAGGAGAAGGAGAAGGAGGAGAATAGAAAGCGAAGGGAAAGAGAGCGGGCACTCAAGTCACGTGGACCGTTGTGTGAGAAGTGGAAGTCAGGTGGTTACAAGGTGAGAGCTACTTACGTGCTGGATGTTTAACATGGAGACCGATAGGTGTGGGGTGCAGTGAAGGAGAAGGGTAGCAGGAAATGGAGAGAAGACTTCAGTGCTGCTGCAATAGTTAAACAGAAGAAAGCCGATGGGGGCAGCAACATTACAGGCCAGAGGCACCTAATGAGAACATGCCAGGAGGATCAGAACTTTAAGTAGAGGCCACTGATAGCATGGCTGAGGGTTAGCGAGGGAGTGGGCTAAGAAAACTCCTCTACCTGTGTGCAATGTGGAAAAACTCCTTCTGCAGTGGGGGCCGTGGGGGCAGGGAGAGGATAGAGGGGCAGACAAGCCGGTGCTTGGGATATGAGTTCAGAGACTCCTTCTGTGATCCTCTTGTATGCCTTTGTTTTCTTCAGGAAGAGGCCGGGCATTTGTTGGCAATCAAAATCTTCTCTTCCTGTTTCCCTTTGTTATGACTTTGTTCTTCTCAACCACATATCACTCTTACTTGTGACAAAAACACCTCTGATGTCTAACTGTGTATACATTATTTACTGCTTGTCCTGGCAGGGAATATCTTATTCCTAGTTTTAAAAGCTATTTTAAACCTGCTGAGTAGAGATATGGTTTGCTGGGTCCCATTTAATCACTCATTGAGACAATCATTTAATGACACATATGATCATCCCGTCATGTTTCACCATCTTTTCATTCCTACCTTACCCTCAATTATGGCTCTTTGCCCATTGAATGAATTCCACAGATTTATCTACATTTCCTTCCCTATTCATCTATTGCTGCCAAGTCACCAAACGAACAGTAGGCTGATCAGCATCAAATGACTCCTTTGTCTCTTCTGACTTTTTTCCATTGGGTTTTGACGTTCTTAAAGCTCCAATGATAGATTTTAGTGTTTCCAAGTAAAGAAGGATGCTGACCTTGCTTTTCACAGCCTTCGAGTTTGGTGCTGAGACAGCAGGCACAGGTGGGGAGAGCCTGGCAAGGTTGTTGCTCAGACTGTCACGGCTCCTCTGGCCAATGGTGTGGAATGCCAGAGCATATTGGGAATATCCTGAATCATCTGTGCTTATCATCCTAATGCAGCAATATAAAAAAATACTACTATGGAAGCTCTTAGAAAGAACTGGCATGCTCAGGACACATGCTATGTAGAACACTGTATTAATGTTAGGTGGAGCTCTGTAAATCCTGCAGAAGAAGGGGAGAAGGGATTGTAGGAGCCAGAGGGGTCAAGGACATCACAAGGAAACTCACAGAATCAACTAACCTGGCCTCCTAGGGGCTCACAGAGACTGAGTGGACAACAGGGAGCCTGCATGGGACTGATGTAGACACTCTGCATATATGTTACACTTGTGCAGCCTGGTCTTCTTGTGGGACTCCTAACAGTGGGAGCAGGGGCTGTCTCTGACTCTTTTACTGCTTTTGGGAGCCTACTCCTTGCCCAGCCTTAATAAATGAGGAGGTGTTTAGTCTTACTGCAACTTGATGTGCCATGTTTTGTTGATACCATAGGAGACCTGCCATTTCCTAAACAGAAACGGAGGAGTGGATTTGGGGGTGGGAACAGAGGGGGTGGGGGAAGGAATGGAAGGAGAGGAGGGAAGGGAAACTGTGGCTGAGGTGTAAGATAAATAAATAAATAAATAAATAAATAAATAAATAAATAAATAAATAAATAAGGGAAAACTGCATTAATGATTAGCTCTTTGTTTTCCAAGCCTTTTCAGCACTGAACATTTTGATATTTTTCACTTAATCTTTGCAAGAGTTTTCTGAGGTAGAACTTCGATTCCCGCTTTGGAAAAAGAGACTCAGTAAAGTTCAGCAGTTTCTTTACAACCATAGGGTGGGCTGGTATTCTGATTGTGAGTATCGATACGATGCTGTTAACACAGATTTAACAAATGCCGTGATGAAAATGCTCCTCGTGTACAATTCATGAATGTAGTAAATGTAAAACATTATATACAATGCAAAAGTAAAAGCACAGGGATTTTATTGCTTGCTTTTGTATTCTAGAACATGCTGGCTATTTAATAGGGTGATTTATGTGAAAAATATAAATATGCAAATGTGGAGATCTTTTAGCTAATTTCTAAGTTCCATCTAGTTTCCAACATGCTATACATTTAGTAACATTTAACTTCCTGTCTCCACCCCCTGCTATACTAGTCATAACCCAAACAACTAATTAGAGCTGGAAACCTTACTATCCATCATTTGTTTCAGGACACAAAGTTCTTAGCACAGAAGAGCATTCCAAGAATTCATATAATATGTGAAGAAAGGGAGAAAAAGGGCAGTCCGTCCTTTATTAATAAAGGTGAAATGAAGTGACAGGTCACTGTAGAACGCTGTAGGAGTATTTCTGAAGGTGTGACTTGGGAGGCTGAGAACCTGGCAGGACATTGGTCAGTGTCAGGTAAGGACTTCCATGTCGAGGGCAAGAGAGACAATTGGCCACTTTTCAGTGCCTTGCAAAACTGGATAGAAATTGGCCAATGCTACAAACCAGGGCTTTTCCTAGGGAGCAAGCTAGTGAGCATTGACCAGTGTCCTGCTGCTTTAGCCTGTCTCAGTCCTGATCTCACCGTTTGCTGGCACACTCACATGTCAGACCCTAAGAACAACTGAGAACATGGAACATAGTCCAGTGTCTTTGCTTTCAGAGTCATTTGGAAAGAAAACTCCCTGCCCCAACTTGAAGCAGAAAGTGGTCTTTAAATATATGGGAATCCAAGTCATTCTGTGTTAAAGGCTCTGTTAAGGCCTTGAAAAAGTAAATGCTGTAGTTCATAGGGATAAATGACTGCCTGAGGACCTCTCTATGGAAAAATATCTCTCAAAATGCTGTTAAATTGTTTTTTCTGCTTTAGTTCAACATTAGTATAGGAAAGATGAAAAGTTCACAACATAGAAATATTCTTTCCTTTATGAAAGGCCTTCTGGATGCTTTCAGTTTTTATATACTTTAAATATGAATTCATCAAAAGTTGACCCACCATCTTTGAACCATAGGAGCTGTACAAAATAAAATATGCTCGTGACAGCTGGTTTTAATGCCATTTTGCCACGAGCTGGAATCACCGAGTTGTGAGCTATACCTGAGGAATTGTCTTGGTCACCTTAACTAGTGTAGGGAGCCCAGCCCACTATAGGCGGTGCCATCCCTAGGCGTGTGGATCTGGGCTGTATAAGAAAGCTAGCTGAGCAAGCCAGAGGGAGCAAGCCAGTTAATGTGCGCTTCTGAGAACATTCTTTCTTAACTGCAGCTCTGACCTCTGTGGTCTCTGCTTTGAGTTCCTGTGGTGGCTTTCCTCGATGATAGACATAAACTAAAGCCAAATAAACCCTTTCTTCTCCCAAGGTACTTTTGATTAGTGTTTTATCCTAGCAACAGAAAACAAACCAGAGCTGCATCCTTGTTAGAATAAGTTGTACATAGCTTGTAATTTATCAGAGAATGGGTACCAGTCAGTATTTTGGATTGTTGTTTGGAGCTGCTGTACACCATCATTTTAATAAGGGCAGATATCTGGTAAGAGGGGCAGTGGTGATGCAGAGGCAGAGGCAGGCAAATCTCTGTGAGTTCGAGGCCAGCCTGGTCTACAGAGCTAGTTCCAGGGTAGCCAAGGCTACACAAAGAAACCTCATTTCAAAGAAAAAAAAGAAGGAAGGAAGAAAAAGAAAGGAAGGAAGGAAGGAGTGAAGGAAGGAAGAGAAGGAAGGAAGGAAGGAAGGGAGGAAGGGAGGAAGGAAGGAAGGAAGCAAGCAAGCAAGCAAACAAGCAAGCAAGCTATATCAGAGGCATCAGCTAACTGACAAGATGATGTGGAGACAGTTCAGGCAGGGGGTCTAGGAGCAGCAGGCAGCCATGGGAAGGTGAGTCACCCCCTTTTGCTCTCAGGCAGGAGTCCCTCTTTGGGCCAGAGAGTACTGTGAGTCAGGGCAGTCCTGAGTAAGATGGGTTTGTGGGGATTGCCAAGGGAATCATTATGTCTAGAGTCAAAGCTCAGCCTCTCATAGGTTGCTTGAAGATGTCGCTAGACCAGCCAGACTTTCAGCCTTGATTTGTAGCAGTGATCACGAGTTTTTCTAGTTTCATAAATTAAACACGCATAGTAGAAATAGTGGGATGGGGCCTAGAGAGATGGCTCAGAGGTTAAGAGCACTGACTGCTCTGCCAGAGGTCCTGAGTTCAATTCTCAGCACCCACATGGTGGCTCACAACCATCTGTAATGAGATCTGGCACCCTCTTCTGTATACATAATAAATAAATAAATCTTAAAAAAAAAGAAATAGTGGGATGATAACACTGAAAACATTTTAGACCTTCATTTCTCACTCTATGTTCAGTTATCTGAGTTAGATCAAAGCTGGCATTTCAGAACAAGACAGCCTGCTTTTGCAATGGACAGCTTGTTTTCTCGGTAACAAATTAACCTCATGGTAAAATCCACGGTGCCTTTAGAGAACATTCTTTCTTAACTGCAGCTCTGACCTTGCTGGGCTGCCCGCTGGCTCTGCTGAACTTCGTGTGAAGTACAGGTCACAGACACATAGTTTAAATTCCCCCGACTGTTGTCATTTTTAAAATTCAGTGTGCACAGATGCCCTGGGGAGTGTCTTCAAGATGCTCAGAGCTTTGGTCACTAGGTCTGGGTAGGGCTTAGGGAGCTGTATTTTAAACAGCCATCATAGGGTGTTTAGAAGCACATTTCAAGACTCCTGGCAGTTTCGCCCAATCTCTTAGTGTCGTTGCCTTTTCTTTTCTTAGGTGTCGTTTCCTGTACCTTTTAATAGGATCATTTGGTTGGGACGTGACAAAGCATTCTCTTAAAAAAAGTCTCCATGTTTGGTCCTGGAATCCGCATGGTAATTTGTGCCCATGCAGTAGTGTGGCAGGCACTCATTCTGTGCTGAAGTGGGAAGTCTCCTGCTCCCTGAGCATATGGTTTAGGCACCAGCACCCTGGCCCAGCATTTCAGGAGACGAAGGGTTACATAGACTATCAGAGGTTGAGATCCTGAAAGTCCCAAGTTGAGCTGCTGTGGAGCTGATTGAGCTTGCAGGAATAAATGCAGAGCTGAAAGCCATAGTGGAACTCGCAGCTAGTTCTCATCCGCTCACCCCTCTGAGCTGGGATCTGCCTGTTTTCTTCTTAAAAGTCCAGGCTCTCCCAGTAGCTCCTTGGAGTGTCACATGGACATCAAGTATGAAATTTTAATTCTGGGAAATGTAACTAGGAAAAATAAACCAGAAAATATCTGCTGGGGGAATTAAACACTGGGAATAATAGTTGGATTTTCAAAAAGAAATTGAGGCCCACTGGCATAGAGGGAGTCAACGGTGTTCATCTTTTGGAGTGTGCTTTGGGGTATTTTCTTTGAATATTGAATACAGTGAAAATAAATAAATTTCCAAAGGTTTCTAATGGGAAAACATGTTCACTAAGTGGACAGGAATGTACATACTTACTATACTTATGCTTGTCAGAATATTCTCATATTTATAACCTATTTCACTACAGTCAAAATAATTCTCTTTCATGGAATCTTTTTATTTTTATTTGTTTTATTTACATTTATTTATTTATCTACATTTTAAACCTTTATTTTTATTTATGATTATGTGACTGTATGCTACATGTATGCAGGTACCCTCAGAGGCTGGAAGAGGGTATTGGATCCCCTAGATCTGGAGTTATAGGTGCTGTGCTGTGGACTTAACTCTAGTCTTCTGAAAGAACAGCGCATACTCTTGACTACTGAGCCATCTCTCTATGCTCTTCGTAGAATCATATATACCTTGTTTATGAGAGTTGGTGCTAGCTAGGACTCTTACCCAGATACACTTTAAATCTGGTTTGACTGCATCTTTCCTGTAGTTACCGTTAATATTTGCATGAACTCAAGAAATTCAAGTAGACTTTATACTGTGCTTGAGATCTCCCTGTGAATGAACACTATACTCCTCCCTGTCTCTTCCTCCTCCCTTTTTCCCGTCCTCCCTTTTTCTTAGTGTTCCAAAACTGTTATTCTTACACACTTTGTTTTGTTACCCATTTTCTGGGCTTTAGCATTGCTTTGCTTATCCATTAGCAGTCTTGAAATTTCTAGAAGCCACGTGCCTTCTAATATAAAGTCCATAGTAGCATTTGTCAAGATTTTCAGAAAAGCCAAGGAGCTGTTGTGAAGAAACAGACCCAGATCTCATTATTTGTAGCAAGAAGACTGCCCTTTAACACCCAATGCATTTCCTTTTAGGGGGGTAATCATTTAGGTATTCTTCTCTAAAGAAAAGAAAGGGATTGTACACTTTGGTAGGCTAGCTGCTTATCATTGTGAGGTAGAAGGTGCCTTGAATTGGTGATGATTTTTTCCCCCCTCCACTTCCCCTGTTCTCTTTTAGGAGTAAGCATTGAAGTTTCCAGCTGTCTAGTTTCCACTCAGAAGTTATGTTTTTATGAAGCCCTCTTTGGTCCATGTATTGTTTACTCCCGAATCCCATCAGCTTAGAGGGGAGAAGGTATAAGCAGCTTCATTTTAGGAATTTCTTTATCTTTTTATCCTCTTTTTTTTTCTGCTCCTTATTGAAAACTGGGTTGTCTTGGAACAGTCAGCATCACAGAGGTCTAAAGGATGAGCTGTCAAGGTGTTGATATGTATGAGAGAAGTATGAAAGAAGAGGCATGATATGTACTCTTATAGAGAGCAAGTGCATAGACTTGTTTTCCATCACCGCTGCATCTACACTCGCTATCCCTCCCCTCCCCCACTGCCCTTCTTCATTATTTTTCCTTGTGTTTCAAGTCACAGAGATCACAGCCCACAGGGCCTCTGGGTTTGCCTTTGCTGGACATGTTGGGAAGCCAGAAATGTGTTTTCTTGGCCTTTCGCTCCTCAAGGTGTTGGCTTTGTCACAGCTTGTATCCTGTTCCCTAGGAAGCACTGATTAGTGGTCAGGGGATCAGCAGGGCAGGATGGGTAATTTCACCTCTCGTTGAATGGTATTCTCTCCTGGTTTTAGACTGTCTGAATGTCATAGAGATAGACCATAGCTTAGTTATCCTGTAAATTTACCAGATGGCTTGGCACTAAGTGCAGGTACTTAATTTTTCAAAATGAACTAAATTCACTTTAAGTAGTTTTAAAGTAAATAATTAACATAAGTTAGTTTAACATCAGCAGTCTCATGCACACCTGGTAGAAGTTTTTGCTCATCACTTTCTCAATTTGTTTTATAAAAAAATTTTTTTAGACAAGGTCTCTTGTAGTCTAGGTTGTCCTTGGATTCATTATGTAGCCAAGGGTGACTTTGAACTTCTGATCCTTCTGTCTCCATCTTCCCAGTAATAGGATTGAAGGTGTAGATCAGCAAGCCTGGTATGTGTCAGTGCAGGGGATCAAAACCAGGTTTTCCTACATGCTAGGCAATCACTCTACCAACTGAGCTACATTCTTAGCCCTGTTTGATATTTTTTATCTTTATGTCTTTCCATCCACCCACCCACCCATCTATCCATCCACCCATCCATCCATCCACCCATCCACCTATCTATCCATTCATCCGTCCATCCACCCATCCACCCATCCATCCATCCATCCACCCACCCACCTATCTATCCATTCATCCACCCATCCATCCATCCACCCATCCACCTATCTATCCATTCATCCATCCATCCATCCATCCATCCATCCATCCATCCATCCATCCATCCATCCACAAAACAGTTTTTTAATGGCTGCAGTACGCCACACAGCAGAGAAGTTTCTAGATTACGTCTTCCTTATCTTTTCCACTTGTTTCCCTATGGCTCTCATCTTGGCTGATATTCGAAGGAATGTGTTTTTTCTTTTAGTACTCTGCTTAAGTCACGCACTAGGTGGAATTGTGTCTTTCACTTAGATTCCTGTTCTGCAGGAACTTGGGGTTCTGTAGCACTTTACAGGTAATTTTTTTAAAAGGACTTAGGAAGAATCCGTTTCTTTGTTAGGTGTGTCAAAAGCAATCTGAGACTCAGGCCTGGGGTGGCTCTTCAACCTAATGCATGCCAACTGCAATTTCCATTTAATCTATCTCCTTCTTTAGAAAATTTTTTCTTATTATGTATACAGTATATTTAACTCCTCATAATAACATGTATCTCTTTTCATTATTATACTACTTTAATGTTTTGATTTTGCTCTGTGTATGTCTATCGATATCCATGTTAGACTTTAAGGGGACTCTCTATCAGGTGTTAGTGCAGACTCCTAAATAAGCATAAATATAGTTAAATAGAACACAGGTCTGTTTTGTTTATAAGGGTATACTCTTGGGTTGGAAAGATGGCTCAGTGGTTAAGAGCACTTGTTGCACTTGCAGAAAAGCCTGGTTTGGATCTCAGCACCCACCCAGTGGCTCGTAACTGTCTGTAACACCAGTTCCAGGGGATCCCTTGTCCCCTTCTGACCACCACAGGTACCAGGCCTGGGGTACACACATGCACACACACACGCTCACACACGCGCACACACACACACACACACACACACACACACACACACACACACACACAGAGAGAGAGAGAGAGAGAGAGAGAGAGAGAGAGAGAGAGAGAGAGAGAGAGATAACACATATATATAAAATAAAAAAGTAAAAAACAAGGGTATAATCTTGAAAATTTGCCTAAATTGCTTAGTATTATTTTAATGATTTATTTAAAATTATGTGTATATATGTATATCCCTGTGTGGGTATGTATACTTGTGTGGGTACCTGCAGAGTTCAGAGGTGTTGGATACCCTGAAGCTAGAGTTAAAGGCAGTTGTTAGCTAACTGATGTGGGTGCTGGGAACTGAACTCAGGTCCTCTGCATGGCCTGCAAGAAAGCCAGACATTCATAGAGGCAAATGAATTAACAAGCTAGGCAAATGTTTATGGATTTCCTTTACTCATCCAAAAGATATTTCCTGGGTGATGCAGAGCTGTGCATAAGACATAGTCCTTATACCAACTACTATAGTGTTCAACAGGGGAGAAGATGTTTGAATTGAGGGTGGTTAAGTATTCACAAATGGATATTGAATGAGTTTAGCATGGGTGGCTTGGATGTTCATTTTTATCTTTGGGACAATAAGGTTGACCCCTTCAGTGGTTAGCACATCCCTAAATACTTTTTGGATAATATGATGACAGAAGGTAAAAGCTATGGGGGTAACATCAAGAAGTTATCTGCCCAACGCAGACAGGTGTATGGAGACAGTAAAGTGAGCAAGAATAAGGGAGGTGACTATTTAGTGATGTGGCCTGGAGCATAGTCCTTGGAAAGCCAGCTCCTCTCTCTGTGTGCTGTCCTGACCTTGGACTTGGCTGTCTGTCACAGGTTGAGCTTGGCCTGTTGTAAGCTGGTGTATCTGCATCTCATTCTGCTAGGGTGTCTGCTCTTCAATAGCAGAGACCACGACCATGACACTGATGTCCTTGTTCACAGAAGCTGCACTTGAGGCAGCCTTTGTTTTGCTATCATACTAATTAGGAAGGAAAATGATTCTGTTGAATGAATCCCTCGCTAATCCACACACATTTCCTATTTCCATGCCAGTGTTGTGTGTTTTTCTAATTATCTCCAGGAATAGTGACTAGTAAGTATGCATATAATAAAGCCGAGTTTCTGTGGCTCGAGAAAAGACTGAATATATAAGCACACACATTTTTTTATAGCTTGTATTTTGTTTTTCTTTATATTTGAGGAGGTGAGTTATTCACATATTTCTTTTAAGAGATATTCATATTATTAATGTATTTGAACTGAGGCAGGATAAGAATTTACATGTACATGCAGAGGGCATCTATCAAAGGTGGAATGGCTGTTTATTATGATGTTTGGTTCCCTCGGGACAAGATGTCTGAAATGCTGTTCCAACATCCGAAGTCTAGAAAGACATACTACACGTTTAAAATAGAGCAAAATCAAGCAAGAAGCATCTGAAGTCACCGTCCTAAGGTAGAGGGTAGAGTTAAGCCTCATCTGTACTAAATTCTGTTTGTTCAGGCGGTAGTGTTGGAGATAGGCAGCAAGCCTTTGGGCAAAGAAATGAGCAAAATGAAAAGCTTATACAACCAATACAACTTTAATTATAAAATAATGGTGCCAATCTAAGGAGAAATATTAGCATTAGATACTGACTGGAAGTTTCTTTCATTCATGCATTCATTCGTTTGCAAATATTACTGGTGGCTTGCACCTATGGTGCCTAGCGATCAAGATAGATTGACATAAAGAGGATTGAGTAATTCATGTGGTATGTTATAGAATGTTAAGTGATGTGGAATAATAAAAGGTGGGGTTAAGGGGCTGTGTTGCATTTTAATACAATATTTCAATGTCACAAAAATCTTTGAGAAACTGAGGATGATTCCGGTGGCTCCCTTGATGAATGAAATTCACAAAGAGCCATTGCATAGTGCCGAAATGGGCATGTACCTGGGCCATTGAGGAAATGCACAGAGACCAGTGTGGCCTATATGATATGAAATTTCCATCTCATATGTCATTAGTACAAGATTAAAGTGTTGGGTTGATTGCTATTTTTTGGCTAACAGGGAGAAATAGTTGTCCCATAAATATATTACTGATATTTTTTTTTAAAGAAAAATTTGTTGAAAACAAGTGTTGCCAGATCTTTCCAATAAGCACTCAGATTTTAGGTTTTGTAGCTCATGACCTCCAATGCAACCACACAACTGTCTGTAGACTGTGTGCAAACTGAAGGGTGTAGTTACGTCCAAGGGAGCTTGATGGACTGTGAGATCTGAATTTCTTTCCACTCTCCCATGGTAAGAAGTGTTCTCAAAGTGTGCCCAGTCATTCTACTGTAATTTATTTTAAACTTACAGAAAATTATATATATATATACATATATATGTATATGTATATATATATATATATGTATATTAGTGGGTCTCATATGGGGTTTTGACAAGTATATAGTGTAATGTTTAAATCAGGTTAAACATAACCTATTTCACCAATCATCTACCATCTGTCCATGGTGAAATATTCAGTATCCTTTTGTTTCCCTTTTTGAGACAGTGTTGCATACATATTATCTGTAGTCATACTACCCTGATCTCAGTGTGACTTAGCCCCACTGATGTGTATTTCTCTGTCCACTTCTCTCCTCTCCCCAGCCTCTGGTAATTAACCATTCCAGGTTCAAGCTCTATGCTGCCACTGCCTTTATATTCCACTTATGAGTGAGTTCAAGTTGTACTTGTCTATCAGTGCCTATGTGTTAGAGATAATTGATCCACAAGATGTTCCGATCTCAACATAGGAATGCAAGAAATACAAGGAAACAAGATAACATGACATTTCCTAAGGAGCACAACAAGCTTCTAGCCACAGGCTCTAAAGAAAGCCATATCGATGAGAGGTTCATCATATATGCAGTTTATTATTGAAGAAAATGTCCTTACATCCTGTAATACCTCCATGTATGTGAGTGTATGTGTGTATTGTGGATAGATGGCTGATAATTCCTTCTTCTGTGATTTCTGTATTTCCTATTGATTGGATTTTATTCTGTTTATAGGTCATATTTTCCTTCTTTGCATGCCTGGCAATTTTGATTGGCTACTGGGCATTGTACATTTTATATTGTTTTGGAGTTTGTTTTAATAATTTGGGATTTTGTTATTACAATTTTGAAGCTTTTTCATGTGGGGCAAGTTTGACTTGATTGACCTTGATGGGCACCCCAGTTAGCAGAGATGTTTCATGTAGCATGAATCTTAAAAGTTCTTATTAATAAAACAAATCTGAGCCAGGTATTGGGGTGAACACTGGAAGGTCAGAGAGACAGAATAAGCCACAGCTATCTCACCTCGCTGAATCCTCAGCTGGTCTTGTTTCTTCAGACTGGATGCCCCGAGCCCTCATCCAGAATGGGTCTCAGCTGAACTGCTGCTAGAAGCCTAAAAGCTTAACCAGCCACATGCTTCTTCAGGCCAAAGGCCTCTCCAGGCCAAATGCTGCTAGTTTCTGGTCCTCACGCTTTATATACCTTTCTGCTTTCTACCACCACTCCCTGGGATTAAAGGTGTGGGTCACCATGCCTGGCCGTTTCCAATGTGGCCTTGAACTCACAGAGATCCAGAGGGATTTCTGTCTCTGGAATGCTAGGATTAAAGGCGTATGCTACCACTGCCTAACCTCTGTTTCATATTGTGGCTGTCCTGTTCTCTGACCCCAGATAAGTTTATTAGCATACACAATATTTTGGAGAACACAATACCCCCACAGTTTCCCTTTGGTTCATTGTATCATGGACCATCTCGAGCCTGCTCTGAACCCTGGGCTTCATTCTCCAACTCTCTCCATGGCATCAGCAGCATTCTCACACGCTAGTACTCAGGGGCTCGTCTAGGTGCCAGTCTCTAGAGCTTTCTTTTGGAGTAGCTCTTTTCTCCTCAGTACTTTGCTTCACAAAATCTCTGACATCCTGGTTTCTTTGAAGTCAGAGTTCTGTTTCTTCCACTTTGCAGGATCACTGAGATCTGTTTGGTTCTCCCTCCATTTGCTGGGAGATTGCTGACATTCTCCCTGGAATATGCTGGGACAGCCAAAGCTGTGAAATTGCCTGTTTCTCCTAGGAATTACTCTCTTGTTTTGCTGTTGTCTGCTGTTTGAACATAAGTCTTTCATAAATCTGTTTTTTTCTTTGGTGTTTAGGATGAGAGGATGCATCTTATTTCTGATATTCTGTCATGGGTGGAAGTAGAGACGAGGCTGTGTTAACCTTTAACCCTATCTGTTAATATCCACATTGAAGATCACTTGTCTTCACTCCGGCTCATGAAAATGTTGCCAGGATCGTTTGGGGCATTGCTCTGTGGCTGTGGTGGTGAAAATAACCACAGAATTAACTTGAGTGAAGGTCTTGAGTTGTCTCTGTCTCTTCTTTGCTTTTCTTCCTCCATCTCTCTGCTCTCATAGATTGTACTAAAAAAAAAATCACAGAATACCAAATGTGTGAGGCATTTTATTCATGTTAAAAGCATCAGAATTGCTAAAACAAAAACTAAAACAAGTCCAAAACTCAAAACAAAACAGTGTGTGTGTGTGTGTGTGTGTGTGTGTGTGTGTGTGTGTGTGTGTGTACATGTACCCATGAGTATGTATGTGAGACCAGGTGGATGCTGCGTGTCTTCCTCTACCATTCTCCGTCTCCTTGTTTTTTGTTTTGTGTGTGTGTGTGTGTGTGTGTGTGTGTGTGTGTGTGTGTGTAGCCATATGTGTGATAGGCTCTCTTTCTCTCTGTAAGCTCACTACTTGGCTAGACTGGTTGGCCAGTGGGCCTCTGGAATCCTCTTGTCTCTGCCTCCTGTGCTGGGTTTCAGGCATGTGCCCGCCATGACCAGCTTTTAAAGTAGGTGCTGGGTATCCAAACTGAGTTCTCATGATTGCACAACAAGCCTTTTACCCACTGAGCCATCTCCCTCTCTCACACAAAACAACCCTGATGCTTCTGCGCTACCACAGCGTGTGGAGCCCAGACACCTTTAGGTGACAGAGAGGTGAGATAGGAGGGCCTTTGAGCTAAGAATGGACTTGGGTTTGTAGTTGTTGAGCTTGGGCAATCTAAAAACCTACCTTTGCTAGTTCATGGATGGGGATGGCTGCCTCCAAGTGGTAACGTGTGTCAGGTGGACAGTCAGTCTTGAGAACTCATCAGAATCGTTGATTTTTGCTTACTTTACCAGAGTTTGGCTGTTGGAAAGGCCATCCCAATATTGATCTTTAACAGTAATAACAGAAGCAGTTGAAAGGGGTAAAGGATCACCGGTGCAACTGTTTTAGTCCTGAAATACATGCCTTACTCTCAACTTTTCTAATTGGAGTCAAAGTTGGATTTTTAGAGGAAACTGCAGCTGAGAACACCTCAAGAGTACGTGTTTAAAAGTATAAACACATCACATAAATATGTGGTTTAGATCCATAATTTTAAATTAAAATTAAATTATCTTAAGTACCTTTAAATAACCAAGGAAGCAGTTATGTGGTAGTTGAGGAAGCAAGTGAAGGTCCCTGTAGACCTCATAAGAGCCATCTGTGGTCTGGGAGCTGGCTGAACTAGTGCTGACTGATAATCCTCTCTCCCTGTGCTTTTGGGAGGCTGAGAACGTCATTATGAGCTTGTGAGAAGTGTGTGTAAAAATGTGCTCCATGTTAGGAAGTTTGGTGGATGGTTATTACGTATCTGCTTCAGTTGGTGGACAGCTGAGGTGACATGCAATGGCAGCTTTTAGAAGTAAGATAAGTCAGGTATGGTGGCTTATGCCTGTAATCACAGTACTTGGGAGGCTGAGGCAGGAGGATTGTTGTGAGTTTGGGCTGTATAGTGAGACTGTCTCAAAACACACACACACACACACACACACACACACACACACACACACACACACACACACGTTCCTAAATTTATAAATGCAACCTGCTTAGTCCATATGCTGTTAACTGTATGTATATGATTTCAGGGCTGACCACTTGGTATTGGCTAACCAATCTTTCCTGAGGAAGACTATTTCTCACACTCCCTGCATTCCTTCGATGCCTTTGGGTCTTTGTGTTGGGTTGGGGCCCTGGAGATGTCCCCCTTCCATGTTAGCATGTCTGTTTGTGTTGGGTCGGGGCCCTGGGAGATGTCCCCCTTCCATGTTAGCATGTCTGTTTGTGTTGGGTGGAGGCTTTAAATCCTCCTGTTGCGTCTCTGCTCTTCTCCTTGGTTTCTGTTGATTAAAACTCAAACTTTTCTGGATTTTGAAGTTGAGTTTTAAACAATAGGACTGTCCTTCTGTCTGTGTCTATGCATGTCACTATGTTTATCTCTTTCTCTCTGTATGTGTCTATATCTCTCTTTCTCTGTATGTGTCCCTTGGGTGTGTTTCTTTGTGTATGTGTCTTTCTTTGTATGTGCTTGTGTGTGTTTTTGTGTGTTTCTCTCTCTCTCTCTCTCTCTCTCTCTCTCTCTCTCTCTCTCTCTGTACATCTATGTATATGTGTGTGTGTCTCTGTATGTGTGTGTGTTCAGGCATTCATCCACAATGGCCGCTATGCGACCACTGATTAATTTCCTCTGGCAGATTTTGTGTCTATATACATTAAAGAAGGGGATGCACATAATTCATTAAGATTTCTAAGTTAATATGGATTAGATATTTTATACATAGTTTAACATTTTTTAACATCTCACAACAGGCTGAGAAAATTCAGTACTGCACAGCATACTTTATTTAACTTTAGACTCAAAACTTATCAGTAATAATGTTAAGACTGTGAATAACAATAGATTCCCTTAGTACTTATAAAGAACGTTAGGTCTCTGTAAAATAAGACCATGAATTAATTGAGCAAATAGATTTGTTTCCTCTGACCCTGACCAGTCATTTCTGCTACTGTTTTTTTACTCAGTCTCTTCCTGTCTCTCAGGTGCCTGGTTTTATATTTTCTACCTTGAAAGTCTTCCTAAGGGCATCTGATAAGTGTATCTACACTCAGAAGCAGGTAACTGAGATGGTTTAAAGGCCTTTGCATTTTGGTAGAACAAGATGAGAGGCCTTCCTTACCGGCACAGAGGTTAATCTCTTCCAGGGGAGTGAGCTCCTCATCAGGAAGGAGGCAGTTCCATGTTTGTGTTGCCTTTGACTGTTGCTGGTTCTTAATTTGTAGAGACTTTTCCATGCTCTTTAAATCATACCTCCCAGGTAACTACAGTTCTGCTTCTAGCCGAGGTTGGCACCTCAAGGTAATTCCATCTCTCCTCTCTTCAGTGTGCTTTATGAATTATTTCTGAGCTTTAGAGTACTCGCCCTGCTGTGAACAGGGAAAGATTAAGTCTATTTGACAGGTGATGAGACAAACTCGCATTTTAGAGAAGTGAAACAACACATTTGAAAACACTTTGGAAAGTATTAGTTCGTGATACAAATACAAAAGATTCTTTGCCAAATTGTGTAAGATCTGACAGAGCAAGCCATTCCACTAAATTTTTAATCAAGGAACTAATTTATAATGGATAAGGAAAGTAGAAGTTAACACTAAGGTGTTGGAGGAGTGATCTGGGGTAAGAATGCCAAAAATAACCATCACACACACACACACACACACACACACACACACACGCACACACACACACACGTGCACACACACGCGCACCCTGCACACACACATGCATACACACATTTGTTTAGCATTCTGGGTGTGGAAGGATGGAAAGATGAGATGACAGATCCATGGGCCATGCTGAGGTGAAAATGCCCACACTGTGTAGATCAGCTCCCAGATGAACAAGCTTCTGACGGGTCCGATCATGTCAGAGACAGAAAGGAAGGCAGCTCTTCACTGATAAGACGGTAATCGAAAGAAGCGTTGCCAAGGAAAACAGCTGCGGCCTGTCACTAGGGCCCTGTTGACATAGCTCCCCAAACTGGCATTTCCTGAAGGAGCCAGATTCCAAAATGGCAGTCCGTCCAAAGCCCCGAACAACGCTTGTTGGTTGAAACAGAATCCAGGTCGAGGAAGTCCTAAGGTCAAGATTTGTGAGCTACAAGTGAATTATAAAACCATTCTACTTCCTAGTATTCAGACATTCAAGAGTTCTGAGAAAAGTGCCGTTGTGTGACTTCCTTAATTGTGTAATTTATTTAGGTGTATGGGTCAGGAAGCAAGAATGGAGCTGCCATAGTGGGAAAAAGCACATCACGGGTTTGGGGGAGTGTAGGGAGCCATTCTGAAGGAAGAGGGGACGGCTAGGGAGGACGGGGAAGCTGTGGGGGTGCTGAGCGCGTTTTTCCATCTTGATTATGGTGAGGGGGCGTGTACATGTATGCACTTGTTAAGTTGTGCACTTGAAATATGTGCATTTTGTTCCGTATCGATCATATCCCAGGAAAGCCATTAAAAGGTCACGCGTCCTTCTGTCTGACACTGTGGGTTTGTAGCTCAGCCACACGCAGCTGCCGCTGTTTTCTCTATTTCTCCTAGGAGCTGAATGGGGGGAGGGGGATGGGCTGTGCCACTCGACATGCTTTGATTTCTCTGCTCTGGGTTCCACAGAGACATGGGGAAATCTGTCTATCCTTCTGTCTCTGTCTGTGTGTCTCTTCTCATACATATTTTGCTAAGGTTACCTTTCTTTCTTTCTTTCTTTCTTTCTTTCTTTCTTTCTTTCTTTCTTTCTTTCTTTCTTTCTTTCTTTCTTTCTTTCTTTCTTTCTTTCTTTCTTTCTTTCTTTCTTTCGAGACAGGATTTCTCTGTGTAGCTTTGGAGCCTGTCCTGGAACTCACTCTGTAGACCAGGCTGGCCTCGAACTCACAGAGATCCACCTGCCTCTGCCTCCTGAGTGCTGGGATTAGAGGCATGCGCCACCACCATGTTGTGAACCAGCCAGCTTTATATTCCTTAGTGGGACTGGTGTTGAGTTCTGAGTTCTAATGGTGCTGTTGACTGATATTACACCCTTCATGTAAGACATGAGGATTATGTAGTCAGAGCTCACGCTTTTTTATCTGAAGGCAGAAAAATATTGACGCTCTCCTGTCCCTAGCACTGTGCATGAATGTGACTTGGCACTTATTGGGTTATCAAGTAGCAGAAGTACTGAAATAAAAGTCAGACTCTGCAATAGTTTACTGCAGTGCTTTGCATAATAAAGATTGTATTTATCATGTACTTGCCTTTCTGTTCCTAACTATGCTAATGTTTGGCAAAAGCATCCCTAGTCTCTAAGAGATTTATTTGTAAGGAACTATGCTCCTGCATAAGCATGTTTCTGAAGAGGCAGGGTTTTTTTTTTTTTGTTTTTTGTTTTTTGTTTTTTGTTTTTTGTTTTTTGTTTTTGCTTAGCTAGCAAATGAATATAAGAACATGGTTTTGCTGATTTATTGTGTGACCTTGGCCAGTACATAGCATAGTTGGTGTTTACTTATCTCTTCTTTGAAGTGGTGCCAGGGATTCAACCCGGAGCCTTGGGTATGCATGGCCAGTACTGTACCAACTGAGGTGCATTGCCGACCCAGCCCAAACTTGCTTTTAGAATACAGCATTTATCAGCTTAGCTTTTGGTCTGGAATTCTTTTATCACCCTTCCTTCCAGATGTTTTCTTGTGAAGGCAGCTGCAGGTCAGGTGCATTTCTCCTGTCAGTCTTGTGGGACAGCTTCCTACCCTTGGACTGCCTGCGCTTCCACCCTTGGCACAGGCTTCTGCCCTTGGCACACCGGCTGCACTGCCCCCCAGCTTGGTGCTGAGGGGTTGATCTGATTATTTTATTGCTGTGAGTTTCTTGAATTTAAGAGCCATGCCTTGTTTATATTTGTATTTCAAGCCCTAGAGTATGGCTCCTGGGAAGAGACAAACAAACCCTGGTGTACATGTGTCTTCAGTGAATGAATGGGCCCGTTCCCATCTCCACTGAAGTCTGAATTTGAGATCTTATGCAGAGATTCCCAGGTTAAGCTTTCATGAGAACAAATAGAGTGGAAATTTGTATCCCACAAAATTTAATGCCATGAAAATTATACACAAAATTTAATAAACTTTTTGGCCGTTGTTAGGATCGTTGCTTTTTGGTGTGAATCCCTGGACGACTTCCATGGCTGCCTCTGCTGCTGTGAGAATCAAGGGGCTCTCTATGAGTGGATTAAGAAGTGCATTTATGTGTTTAAAGAAGGATTCTTTTCTTAGCGAGCTGGTAATTTATATTTCTCATCATTAATAGCACTGATTTTATTGCCAACATCTGAATAAAGCCCTCTCCTTCTTATATTGTTTCAATATCTCCATTCAGAGAGGTAGTTATTATATCATGACTTTGGTAAGAAGTGGATGATAATTCTAGACATTTACATAATAGTCTATTCTGGGGCGAGAAGGACTTTAAAGCTTTAAAATGCTTAAATTCCAACTACTTAAAAATTCCCATGTGCGGGGAGGGAGTACAGAGGAAGGACAGAAAGTGGGCAGCAAAATAGAGTTGCATTAGAGGAATATAAGTTCTAATGCTTTACATCACCTCATGGCGAGTGTAGTTCACAACAATTTATTGTATGCTTCATAAAAAAATAGAAGAGGGCCTGGAGAGATGGCTCAGTGGTTAAAGAGCACTGGTTGTTCTTCCAGAGGACCTAAATTCAATTCCCAGCACCTACATGGCACATCACAACTGTCTGTAA
>CABHPR010158146.1:14392-26948 GCA_902168415.1 Peromyscus melanophrys | reverse complement strand
GTGTGTGTGTGTGTGTGTGTGTGTGTGTGTGTGTGTGTGTGTGTGTTTTGAGTTCAAAATTTGGATCTAAGGCTATGTTGCTTTGGAATAGAGACTCTGATCTTGTTTCCACAGAAGGCAAGAGGCTGTGGATTTGTTCCAGATTAAGATACATAAGGTTTGATCAGCCAAGACCCCCTGAAAGGTCTCCAATGACACCATGGCCCAGATGACTCAATATCCAGAATGGTTTCAAGACAATTGGCTCTGATAATACAGCCTCACGGAATGTTCCATAATCCTGAAATTTTCTTTGTGTCCCCATAAGAATATAGTGCCCTCATACAGCAGGAAGTAGTATAAGAAGCTGTACCCATATTATCAAATATGTCAAGCAGGCTTTAGAGAAAGAAATGTCTCACTCCTTCTCTAAACCCAATCCTATAACTAATAAATGTGATCTCTTCCTAAATAAAAATGAGGATAGCATAGATATGATAGGATGAAAAGGTAGATTAATGAACCTACTTTTTAAGAGCAACTACTTGTTCAGAAATGTTTTACATTGCTTTGGGTTTTAGTTTATTAATACAAATTTAAACTTAATTTTGTTATTCTGTATATATATATATATATATATATATATATATATATATATATATTTCTACTCTCGTTTGAGGTATTAAGTTTATGTATCTCTTGTAGATTGTAATGCATATTTAAAAATACAGATTAATAATTAGTCTTTTATGATAATCAAACATGTAGTCATGTTAAGTTTTCTAGGTATACATAGACATAATTCAATTAGGTAGGTAATCTTCAAACACTTTAAAGACCTACAGGGATATGACATTTAAAATATTTTTAAAAATTTAAACTTTCTGGACACTGAGACATGTCTGCTCCTGGCATCACAGATTTACTTCAAAGAAAAAGATGGGCATCAAAGACACACCATTAAGAATTTATCTTCTCCTTGGCAAAAATGACCATTTGGGCAAGAAATTGTCCTTGCCTGGACTGCCTGAAAAAAAATGTATTAACTGAACATGCAGGAACCAAAGCAAAGCGACCACGGGACTTGACTTGGCCAAATGGTCCTTCAGGTTCCTGCTTTGCAGAGGAACGTGCCAGATATTCTACAGGACACAAAGAAAAGTAACTGAGAGACTCTAGACCTGTGGGCTCAAGACAGATACCCTGACTTTACAGAGGAACTTTTAATGCTTGTTCAGGCTGCTAGCTGTCTCTGTCTACTCTGGCAAGACTCCCAAAAGTTGCTTGCACCCTTCTCGCATTTCTCAGGTCTGCATAGAGAGGATCATTGTACCACAGACCTGAGTGCACGTGTCTGAGATGGTCTGCATTTGGCTGTGTTGGGGTGTTGTCTTTTGCTCTAACCCTAGGCATTTCTATAAATACCCTAGGACAGAGAATGTCAGGGCCCACTGAGATAGGTTCCAGGCCCTCTGGAGGCTATCCTGTATTTTCTATCTCTTTATCTACACAATCTAAATCCTTCTAATCCTTCTAATATTTCCTGGTGCTCTTACTCAATAAAATGCAGGGTAACTATGGGGTTTTTGGGTAGCCATCTCACACAGGCAAATCAGGTGTTTGTAGGTAAGGATGAGCACCAGAAAAATCAAAGCCTTATAATTAATAAAAATAAATGAATGGAGAGATGAGGTCACCATGAAAAAAACAATCCTGTCACATTTCTTAATCTATTTTATATGTTCGTATACATCAGGGTGTCTTATACTGCAAAATGTCTGAACTGAGTGAGCACTTGCTCATGTTGAATGTGAATTTTTTAAATTGTTATTTTATTTATGTGTGTGCACATGTCTGTCAGTACACACTGAGGCCATAGGAGGATGTATGATCCCCTGCAGCTGGAATCACAGAGAGCAGAAAACCACCAAATGTGGATGTTATGAGCCAAAGTGTGGTCCTCTGCAAAACAGTAGGCACTCTTTAGCACTACACACATTTCAGTTGCAGTTTCATACCTTTGGCATGACCTCTATGAGTATATCATGATATTGGACTTTGTTAATAATACGTGGCAGTTATTTGTACCAAGGCTCAAAAGGTATTTTCATGAATAACAAATCAACAAAGGCACATGTACATTACGTTTTGTTTTGGGCAGTTATATTATCAAACATTTCCAGACATATGTGACCTAGGCATTTCTGTGTCACAGTATTTTCCATATACCCCAAAACAATAAAACTCTGTCTCTCTTTTCACTCCACCTCATATTCCTCCAAACTCAATTACATTTAGGATGAACAAAATCCTGTACTGAGTACATAGGGGTATACTAACCAAAGAACACTGAAATGGATACATTGTTTTCAAAATAATTTCCATATTTTATGATTGTTGTTTTTGTCTATTTCTTTAACTTTTTAATAGATTTTATAATATTTATGCTAAAAGAAGCATATAAATAAGAAAAAATGAACATGGATATTGTTGATACTGATATGTTTGACTAAAATCTTTAAAACAGGTTTAAAAATTAAAGTTAATAAAATGACTGTAGGTTCTTCCTCAGGTTGAACATAATAGATTAGTAATGTATGTATATACTTGTACAAAAGGCATGTAATAAAAATAAATAAAAAAGAGCATGGATTTGAAAATGAGAAAGAAGTATTATATATGAGCAATTGGAAGTAGGGAAGAGATGGGTAAATGTATTTATATTATTATGTGAAAAAGAAGAGAAAATACAAATGTATTCCTGGTATTTAACAAAAAATAAACTGCATAGCTAAAGAAAACCTATTACAAACTCAGTATTTTAAACCAACTTTAGTATTGTCATAAATAAGAGTTCAAATCATACATATACACATACATAACATAAATATTATAAAGGAATTAAAATTTATCATAGAATAAGTGTAGAGATATTGTGAAAATTGAGTCTGTCATATATGAAGTCTGTCAGTGTTTTCTTACTAATGTGGCAGGAAAGTGTTATTTGTTTTACTTCATGACCAAAAGTATGCCTTTAGTGGAGCTTAGCAGATCATTTCAAAAATATACTTACACATTCTAATATGATGGGGAAAAAAGCTATTTTTGAAGTCTGTACAATCTTCTGTCATCACAGAACAAGAATCCAATTGCTGCTATTTAGAAGTTTCATTGGGATTGACTACATGTGATAGCAGTGAAGGTTATTCTGCATGTTAGTGGATTAAATGAGGAGGAACAAAACTTCCCATTCTCATGAGCTTCATACTCTGAAAGAAAAATAGTGAGCAACTCTCAAATATAATTTTGTCATAGTGGCCAAATAATCATGGGAGGAATAAAGTAATCAGGAGGTTTATGATAAGGACCAATAATTGGAAGAAATACCCCATACTGTATTGAATGGCTAGGAACATGAGACCAGAATGGTGACAGACTTTAAAAAAAAAACAGTTTCTTTCTTCTACTAGAGTCATATAGAAATAAACTGAGTCCTAATGACATTGATTAACTCATATATATGTGAATCACTTGGCCCTAATAACAGGTATTACTTCAGGCTATAGCTGGAAAACAACACAATGATATGCAGACAAGAGTTTTTCAAAGAGACTGAGAGGCTTTTAGGTACCATGTTCTGATTTTTCTTTTCTTCATCTCTACCTGAGAATACCATACATTTGTAATGAAAAGATGGCAGAAAGCTTCCAACAGATTCAGAGGTTGTTGCTGATTCCAACGTACCATAATTTGCCAGTATTAACTTTACAATCAGATATAGGAATTCAGAGTCTGATTTGGGAGACATAAGATAAGGTCTGCACTGTTTCAAAGCATACTAAAAAAAAATACCCAACAAAAAGGAATCATGTGCATTTATTGTTTTAAAGGGAAGTATTGAACATCTCTCTGTCATCATCAATAAATGATTGACTTCCAAAAAAGCTAATGACCTGTTTGGTTTCACATATAGGAATGGACTGAGAAGTAGGAAAAATCACCTACAAGATATTCTGTATGCTAGAACACAGTGATAATGCAAACCAAGAATGCAAAGTTGAACCTGTGAGAGCCTAAATGACAACAGGATGATAAGAAGTAAGTTCCTTGCTATACTTTATTTTCCATACATTTTGACTGTGTGACATATAGAGAAGTGTCTGTGGATGTTAATGCTCCATATTTTCAGTGACTCTTAGGTTTCTGAATAAAACTACAATGCCATAGCCATTTCCACAATAAATTTCCCAGGGTAGAGGAAAGAGCAGCATTTCACTACTCTCCGCAAGATACTAAAGCCTCAAGAGAATTAACTCCCTTGCTTCCAGAGCAGCACTTCAATACAGATACAGGGTTTCCATATCATTAAAGTAAGCAGTGGCTTCAGAAGAAGGAAAAAGCAGGACTCCACAAGTCTCAGCCAGACACAAAAGCCTGAAGTAAATTCAAACTGAGACAGGGATCCCACATCTTTAAAAAGAAGCTGAAGCTGCAAAAGCAGGAATCTGCTTGCTACAAATTTGACAGAATCATGTGACTCAGATCTGTAATGCTAGGAATCATACAATTTTGACTTTGCTAATTTCCTTCTATGTAAGGAACCAGCTGCCATGTCTGGGCAAATGTACAATAGGGTTTTGATTATACCAATGAGAAACTGACACCCTTAACACAAGAGGATTATTGGTAAAAAACTGCTCTGCTGAAAATTTTATTTGCTCCCCTTTTCTCTGATGGAGGAAAGTGTGCTTTCAAATTGTGTTTCTAACAGAAACCTGTTAGAACTAATTTAGGCATTATCCAGCATGTCTGCTTAGAAGGATGATTGAACCATGGCCCTGAGTGCAGGATTCTAAGATGGTCTACACTTGTCTGTACTGGGGTGAGGTCTTATCTCCACCCCTTGGCATTCCTTTAAATACCCTAGGACAGGGACAGTAGGTGGTAGATGGTTTAGGATACAGGCACTCTCATAGCTATATGCTGTGTTGCCTATCTGTTTTAATCACCTAAATCTTTCTAAATAATACTTCCTGCAGCTTCTACTCGAGAATTCTCTGGGCAAATGAGGGGATTGGTCATGGTGCAAGTCACAGAAACCAATATGGAGTATGAACTCAATTCCCTCAATGGAAAGCATTCCTGTAATACTCTTTGAGATCCGTTTAGAGCTGCTTATTCATTTCTGATTCTGGGCTTCAAATGTACCTTTCAGGTAAATATTTCTGATAGGCCATTTTAAATTTCCCAAATGCACTTATTTGTGGAATCTGATACTTGAAGTTTTCATAGAGTCCCATGTGACTAAGTGGGAATTGTCACTGACACAGTCATTTTCTTAATGTGTCCTCTGAGGGAGCATATGATCAATACATCCCTGGTTTCTGTCAGGTATTTTTCCCAACATACATCTCCTTGCAGGTAGTGGAAGATTCAAATCTGAGGCAGTGATCACAGATATTAAGGCTGAAGTAGGGGCTTCAGAGGAAGGAGCACATTTCCAGCAGAGCAAATAGGTGCAGGTGACTCGGAGCAGGAGTATGGGCAATACTACCAAATCCCTGCCTATCCTAGGTTTCTATTGCCTCTGTCTGCTGCAGTTCTCTGGGACATGTATCATTCTCTTGTTTTTTTTTTTTTTACAGTCAGGCTTTGGCTAAATCCAGCTAGGAGCTGGAATTTAGCCAGGAGCCTGGCTATTGAAACTGTGGACTACAAGCCTTTTTATTCCATCTTTCTGACTCATATTAAAATATCCATAGATTAGGGACCAATAAGGAGAGAGCTGTCTAAAGTAGAATGGAAAGGAAATGACGGCAATGAATTTGCAGAACTCCATTAGAGCTGCTGACTCATCTGTGTCTCCCTCCTCCCTGTGTGTTCTAAAAAGTACAAGGAAACTGAAAAAGGAACACAGGATAAAATGTATTTACCCTGGGTTCTGCCTATAACTAACATTAGATAACTGGATGATGGTGCCTTGTAGTGTTATGAACCCCAGCCAGCCACTAAGTATATTAATGGGCATCCTCTACAGGAGTCAGGAAGATAATTTAGTCATCCCAGGGCCTTGCCTACTAAGTAACCCTATGGAATGTGATGATGTAATCTGCATGCAGCTTGATTACTTAGACTAAGCTCCTGCATGGCATAGCTATGTAAGTCTTATGAGCATTCTATAAGGGAAGTATAAAAGCAGATTCCACCTGTTCCCCAACCCCTTTCTCCACACCACTCATTTCTAGTAGATTAATTGCACAATCCCACTTTTCCTTCCCAAAACAATAACTCTTATAGTGGGTTTCTTTTCACCTCTTGTTTTCTCTTGAACAGGAAATAGCACTACAATAAATAACATTGTCCTGCATGACAAAGAGAAACATCCTATCACACTGTGTCCAGAATCCTGTACCAAGTTTCATTCATCTTCAACTGCCAACTTTCCATTTGACTGGCTACCAAATTACTGATTCTATTGGTGAATTTTCCCTATACCTGCCAGATGAAACTGTCCCTTGAACCCAGGAGAAGGACCATTGATCATCAGGCTTCCTTCAGGTATTTTGGGAACACTCATCCACAGTCTTCATTGGCTTTCATCATCCCTCAATACAGGCTAAACCATTAGCCATTCCCCAGGACTGCAGTCTGAGATATCATTCTCAATTATTTCTGGTTTGTCAGACACTCCTTCTTGGGTTATTGTCCCAGCACACTCTCTTCTTGCTTGACAAAGAGCAGAATGACTTGTACCAAAAAAACTGATCCTCATACAATCTCGGGAACCATGAGATTTTAGAATTTACATCACGTTTATTTGTATTTTGTTTATTGATTGATTGATTGATTGATTGATTGAATGATTTCCTTTCTTTATCATAACCATGGGAAGCAAGACTTCCAATGCCATTAGCCACACATCTCCTCTGGGATGCCTATTAGAAACTCCTAGAACTCTCATCTTAAAGCCTTACTTAAAGTCTTCTAAGTTTATCAGTCCTTGTACTAACAAATAGCCTAAGAATTTCTAAGACAACGATAAAAAATGGCTACCTAATGGCACATTGGCTCTGGTATTTTACAGGAATAATCTAACTTCTGCCAGCAAACATGCCAATTGAAATGGTTACCTTATATCCAAGCCTTTTTCTAGCTCAGCTCTAAAGCCAACATTCTATTCCTCATGAATCTGAGGAACCACAACTTCCTGCTTTAGAACCTGATAATGAATGCCTATCTTTCCAATCTTCCATTCCCTTTTCTGAGGAACTGCTCCTTTTGCTCCTCCCACACCTTCCCCATCTCTGATATCTGGCTGCTTCAAATTCCCAAGTCTGCCCCCCAACTTTCCTCCTATTGTCATGGATTATTGAGCTGCTAAGGAACCCAAACACAGTCATGTCAACACAGTGGCTTTTCTCCCTTTGTGAAAGGTTGCCAGGGTATATAGATTGGTTAAGGTACACGTCCCTTTCTCACTAGCTGAACATTCTCAAATAGACAAAACCTGGGTTCTTATATGTCTAATTCTACTTCATTTATTAAATAATATTAATATATTACTCACTCCTATTGTCTCACGTTTCATGATATGTACATGATCTTGTTAAAAACCTACTTCCTGAGGAGAGCAGACAAGTTTGACAACAGACTAGAATACATGTGGAGAAGAACTACCAAACTAATGCAGCCCATCTCCTGGAGTGTAGGTCATCCTGGATCAGGTCCCACATTTGTATTATAATACCCTAGATAGCTCTTTACCAGGATCACTCTATGAGCTGCTTCCCTTTAAGTAATCCTAACATTGCCTTCAAACCAGTGAATTATGAAAAATTAAAATTCATAAGTCAGGATAAGCAGGAGAACAAGTCTAATTTTCTCCAATGAATTACAAAGATTCTCTTTCAACATACTAACCTAGATCATGAGTGCCCACAGGGCAGACAACTCCTTATGACCTACTTTGTCTAACAGATCTTCCCCAATATTAGGGCTAATCTAGGCTTCAGGAGAAAAGGTACCTGACCCCACAGTCAGAAGTCTTAGCAGTGGCTTTTAAGGTGTACCATGGGAAACATGAGAAAGCCTGCAAAAAAGACTGTCAAATCTAGCACAGGCTATCTGACCAGCCACAAGAAGGCCTCCAGGTTCCTGTTTTAAATGTGGTAGAGAAGGCCATTGGGCTGGTGCTTGCCCTGGCCCATGTGGGCCTCCCGGGCCTTGTCCAAAATGCTATGGAAGGTACATAGGTCAATAGACTGCTGCTGTGTAGTCCATGGCATGGGGACATCAATGGAATAAGATCCCCCCAGCCAATCTCCTAGGCTTGGTGATGGACAATTGATGGTACCTAGGTCCTGAACCAACAACAGTCATGCCAGACCTGTCATTCCAATCTCCCTGTTGTCTCCATAGGGGCACAGCCTTACTTACCTAAGCAAACCCCATGACTTATCTGTATTTTCAGAGGTATATCTCTTACACCCAGTTTTGTTTGTGCAAACCTGCTCTTTGCCCCTAATGGGAAGAGATTTTTTTTTAGATAAGACAGTAGATTCTATTTCATTTTTGCCCACATTTCTCTACCACAGATTTGCGAGGAGCTCCTCTCCTCCTCCTCCTAGACACTCAGTCCTCTATCTCTGACATGTCATTTCCCTTTCAATCTCTCATGTGGACCCCATAGTCTTGGACAGACAGAACTGTTCTGTTGCTAGGAACCATCACTCTATTGTTATCCAGTTCCAGCACCATACCTGGTACATCACTCAAACTCAGTACACTCTTTCACTCCAGAGCCTTAGAGCACTTAAGCCTATCATCCCTACACTTCTTTAATAAATGCTACTTCATCCAAACTCTTCTCCTTTTAAACCTCTATACTTAGAGTTAAGAAGCCCAATAGAATATACCACCTGATTTAAGACCTGCATGTAGACCAGTTTCTAAATGGTCTCACTAAATAAAAAACACAGTGCCAAATATAGGGTTGAAAAACTTAGAGATCAAGGAAATTGGAAAAATCACAAGCAAACCTTACCTCACCATCCCTGTAGCTTCCAAAAGCAAGCTACTTATTGTCTTACCCATTCGTTTATTGCCTTGCTCTTATGCCCATTAACTGGCAATATTAGCCCAGCTATCTCTTTTTCACATTGTATGTCTGTACAAATTTCCAGGTCTTTATGTTTGCTACTGGCTTTAAAGGTGTATGTCACCGTGCTTTGCTCTGTTCCCTGGTATAAGTTAGTCAAACTAACACCTCTCCTCTTCTAAATTTTTTTTACAGCTGGAGTTATGAAGTCTCAAGTTCCAAACTCCAACTTTCCAATCCTCAGGTCACCTATTTGGGTATAAACATTACCACATCATAACTAGGCTATAGCTTCTGATAGAAAGCATCTAATTCAGTCTTTTGCAGGCTGCTCTACTAAACTGGATATTCTCTCCTTTCTAGGAATAGCAGACTCCTTGTAGTCCTGTGTTCCATATTTTTAATCTCCTTGCTCACCCCTTTTATGAGGTAGCTCAGGGATCCTGCATGAACCCCTCATTCATCCCATTATTAATCCTTTCCAGAAGTTCCAATAGGCTCTGTTTCAGGACTCTGCACTCCACCTCTCTGATCAACTCATCCCTTCTCCGTCCATGTAACAGAAAGAGAATGATATGCTCTTGGGTCTCTTGGGCACCAGCAGGGACCCTCCATTGCAACTGTAGCATACCTGTCCAAAAATACACCTCACCACACAGGGATGGTCACAAATCATATGTGATTTGGGGGCTGATAAGTACCTTAATAGGGAATCAAAGAAAGTAAACATTGGTTCACCAAATACTTTCTCTTCCCAACATAATTTGTCCCATCTTTTAACTTGTAATGTCTTACAAATTTTCCTACTTCGTGAGTTTTTTCTCTCCAAGTGTTCTTACTTGAAGATACCACACCTACTTTCCAGACTTGCCCACTTGTTAATATTTCAATCTTCCTTCTTCAAACTAGTGCTGACTATTCCACATCTCACTACTGCACTTAAATGCTAAAGGATTTTTTTGCCTCATCCTTCACATATACAGGAGTGCACATTGCGCCAGGCCACTTATACCTGGTACACAGAAGGCTGCTCCGTTTTACATGATGGGACCCATAAAGCATGCTATGCCATAGTGTGAGATACTGGGGTGGTAGAATCAAAGACATATACTACTAACCAACAGGCTCTACCTTCCAATTGGCACAAGGGCAATTCCTAAATGTTATACATACTCCAAATATACTTTTTATTTTTGTTTTGTAAGAGACACAATTCTGTGTACTTTTGATTCCTGTCCTATATCTCGCTCAGTAAACCATGATAGCTTTGAACTCACAGAGATCTGTCTGGGTCTGACTCCCGAGTTCTGGTATAAAAGGCATGTGCCACCACCACCCAGCTTCCAAGTATACTTTGCATAGCCTCCTGTCCCACACTCATATCTGGAAAAAGCATGGGCTTCTCACAGCAAAAATACAGTTCATAACTATCTCAGGCCAAATAATAGTCATGATAAAACCTTCCTATTTCCCAACTGTAATAGGAATTATTCACTGTCAATCTCATCAGATTGACAGATCTATCATCTCTAAGGGAAATAACTGTACCAACAAGGAAGCTAGGACCGTGGCATTCTAGAGCCCATACTCAGGTCCTACACCAAAGACAGTATATATAGTTCAACCTATATCCTCACAGTCATCCTGACACTCATCCAATTCTGTCCTATCTAAACCAGCTCTTTCACCCTAATAGACTTGTTTTTTCTCAGTTCATAGGAGGGAACCTACAGCCTACCTGCTATGGCATGTTCTGTATGCTCTGAAAGTGTTGCTCTGATTAGTTAATAAATAAAGTGCTGATTGGCCAGTAGACAGGCAGGAAGTATAGGCAGTATTAAGAGAGAGGAGAATTCATGGAAGTGGAAGGCTGAATGAGGGAGGTACTGCCAGAAGCCATGTTGAGAAGTAACATGCAATGATACCGGTAAGCCATGAGTCACATGGCAACTTATAGATTAATAGAAGTGGGTAAATTTAAGATATAAGTACAACTAACAAGAAGCCTGCGCCATTAGGCCATACAGTTTGTAGATAATGTAAGTTGCTGTGTGTTTGCTGATATCTGAGGGCAGCAGGAACCGGACAGAAATCAGGTTAACTTCAGCTACAAATGGCACCTAATGGCTAGAGTATCCACCTGAAACCTGAAAATAACCAATTCCAATAGGAGCAGGAACCATGTCTAATGTGGGTGGTGAGAACCTGCAACATGTGTACTTGAACTACTCTATGGTGGGTTCCAGGCATGTGGGCTTGACCTATTCCCACAGAGTTACACACAGGTTTCTGTAAGACAATACAGCCTCACGGACTACACCATAAACATAAAATTTTCTTTATGTCCCCATAAGATTACAGCACTCTCAATAAGCAGGAAGTAGTATGTGAAACTACACCCAAATTCTCTGATATACCAAGCTGGCATTGGAGGTGAAACTGGCTCACTCCTTCTCTAAACCCAAGCATATTGCTAACACAAAGGTTGAGAGAATCTTTTATCCCATAAAGAGCCTTCAGGTTGGGGACAGAAATAAACCAATATTTTTATTTTTAAAGGGTTGATTTTAAATACAATCTCTTTCTAAAAATAAAAACAGGGGATAGGATATACATATGATAGGAAGAAAGGGTAGATTATTGAATCTACATTTAAAGAATAACAGGTTTGAAATGTTTTACATAGCTATAGATTTTAGTTATTGATGCAAACTTAAACTTAAATTTGTTATAATGTATATATATATATATATATATATACACATATATATACACACATCTACTCTTTTTTAAGAAATTATGTTTATGTAACTCCTTTAGACTATACTGGATAATTAAGAAATACAGATTAATAATTAGTCTTCTATGATAGTCAAACTTATATTCATACTAACTTTCCTAGGTATACATAGACATATTTCAGTTATGTAGGTAATCTTCAAACACTTCAAAGACCTACATAATATGGCATTTAAAATATTTTAAAATTTTTAGACATTCTGGAGAGTAAGACATATCTGCTCCTAGATTCCCCAATTTACTTCACTGAGGATGATGGGCATTAAAGACACTCTGAATGGAGTTTATCTTCTTCTTGGCAAAAAAAGCCATTTGGGCAAGAAACTGTCCTTGCCTGGACTAACTGATAAAAGGTATGATTGGACATGAGGAAACATAGGAAGGTGACCATTGAACTTTGTTTGGCAAAATGGTCCTTTAGGTTCCTACTTCACTGAGGTAACTGCCAGAAATTCTGCAGGACACAGAGAGAAAAGACTGGGAAGCCAGGCTGTGGTGGCACATGCCTTTAATCCCTGCAGTCAGGAATCAGAGGTAAATGGATCTCTGTGATTTTTTGGGCAAGCTTTATCTCCAAAGTCGTTGCCAGGAAAGGTGCAAAGCTACACAATGAAACCCTGTCTAGAAAAAACAAAGAGAGAGAGAGAGAGAGAGAGAGAGAGAGAGAGAGAGAGAGAGAGA
>CABHPR010158146.1:2093-14382 GCA_902168415.1 Peromyscus melanophrys | reverse complement strand
AGAGAGAGAGAGAGAGAGAGAGAGAGAGAGAGAGAGAGAGAGAGAGAAAGTGACCGAGAGACTCATGGCCTGTGGGCTGAAGACAGATGCCTCATCTGTATAAAGGAACTTTGGATGACTGTCCAGGCTGCCAGCTGTCTCTGTCTACTATCACAAGACTCCTGAAAGTTGCTTGTATCATCCTCCCATTTCTCAGGTAATAGTATATTCTTCTGAGGTCTTTGATGTAGTTGAAGACTAGATAATTATTATTTTCCTTAGTTGTGATAAAAGATAATTTAGATATGAAATCTTAGACTGACAAAGATAGGATAGATAGGATATCTATTAAATTTGGCAAATACAAATAGACTGGATATTATAACTATAATTCTTACTTGATAATAGTTTAGTTATACATAATTTTACTGTGTGAAAATTAAATCCTTTCTTTTTGAAAAAAAAAGGGGAAGTACTGTGGGATGTTCTGTATGCTTTGAAGGTGTTGCTCTAACTGGTTAATAAATAAAGTGCTGATTGGGTAGTAGACAGGCAGGCAGTATAGGTGGGACAAAGAGAGAGGAGAATTTGGGGAAATAGAAGGCTGATGAGGGAGTTGCCAACTGCCATGATGAGAAGCAACATGTTAAGATACTGGTAAGCACAGAACAACATGGCAACTTATAGATTAATAGAAATGGGTTAATTTAAGATATAAGAACAGCTAACAAGAAGCCTGAGCCATTAGGCCATGAGTTTGTAAATAATATGACTCTGTGAGTTTTCTTGCTACTGAGGGCCATGGGATCTGGGAATGAACAGGATCACTTCAGCTACACTTACCTCTGAGGACTTACAGTCCTTAAAAGCTATTACTGGCTATTGTAAAAGTTGTCAGAAGACAGAATACAGTTCCAAATTTTGGAGCCAACCTTTTCACACCAACCAGGTTAGAAGTTACCTTCCAAGGCCTGACTGGCAGCTCAACTTTACCCTTATGCCCACAGTCAGACAAATTAAATGTCTCCTCATGGTTGTGGATTCATTTTCCAGTTGTGTAGAGATATTTCACGTTTCTAATAAGTGGCCTCAGGCCAGCCCTGACCTCCTTCCCCAGGATTTGTGATACCTGCATTTCTTCAGTCTGATATTAGTCTGGAGTTCACCTTCCAGATTTTCCAGACCACATCTAAATCTTTTAATATACCTTGGCATTTTCATATCCCTTACCATCACAAGTCCTCAGGGAAGGTACAGTATAAAAATAATCATTAAAAAATATTCTTATTAGGTGTCCCTGGAAATTCACCCTGACTAGGTGAAATTAATGTTTCCAGCTCTTTTCAGGCTCTGGATAATTCCCAAGCAAGCCCTTTCAATCCCACCATTTGAAGTCATGTATGGGTGACTAGCTCTAACCCCTGGCCTCTGATCCGAACTTGTACCTCTCTCTGATCCCCTCCTCACTCCTCTACTCTGTCAACTTTGCTGTCTCCTGTGGAATTTTGATGAATAATCCTTACACCAGCCATGTGATGATCCATGCCCAACCCTCTATCCACACTGTGGATCAGGTCCCATTTCCCCTCCAGTCCAGCAAACCTCACCCTTTACACTAACTGGAAGGCACCCTTCAAGGTACTTCTTGTAATCACCCACAGGTACAAAGCTTCAGGGCTTTCCCCACTGCATACATCTCCACAGCCTGAAACCTTTTACCCTACCCTCACCCAAGAGAAATTCTTCCTCATACACAATGAAACCAAGAGGGCCCCAGTCTCTTAAGTTCCAGAGGACATCAAAATTAATGCCTTGTCACCAGTTTTAGCAGACAGTGCTGTCGTCCCACAACATTAAATCCCACTGAACTGTGAACCCCTTAAGTTTTTTTCTTCTTCCTGATTCCTTCTTCAGGTTCTCCTGTCCTTACTGACATATTCTGCTTAATTAGTTTCCTTCTGTGACTCTAATAACATATTCAGATTTCTAATTAACTACTCAGATATTTGTTACAAGACCAACATCAGTCATTGATCCAGAGGTACAAGGACCATCAAAATGTACCCAAAATATACTGGTAAGAAACTCTAACAGACCAGAGCTATAAACACCTGAGTGTCAAAGGGGTCTTCACTCTGTAAATCAAACTTTAATATAACAATCTATCATTGTTAAATGCCCTCAGCAATTGATCACCTGTGTCTCCTCAATACTAAAATAATAAAGGAAACAGGTGCCTTCAGGTTTATCTCAGGAATAGATAAAAATGCCTAATTGATAATAGTATAAAAATAAAGCATGATCCACATTTCTTTCTCTCCATCTCCTTTTCCTGCTGTGGATATTGCTCTGTATAAATAAAATACTGATTGGCCAATAGCCAGGCAGAAAGTATAGGACAAGTAGAGAAGAGAATTCTGGGAACAGGAAGGCTGAGGCAGAGAGAATCTGCCAGCAGCCAGGAGAGGAAGCATGAAGTAAGATACCGGTAAGCCATGAGCCACATGGCAAGGTATAGAGTAATAAAAATGGGTTAACTTAATATATAAGAACAGATAGCAAGAAGCATGACAGGGCTATACAGTTTATAAGCAATATATGTCTCTGTGTGTTTACTTGCTTGGGTCTGAGCAGCTGTGGGACTGGCAGGTGAGAGTGATTTGTCCTGATAGTGGGCCAGGCAAGACCAGGAAACCTCTAGCTACATTCATCCCCACCTCTCTGCCTCTCTATCTCTAATAGGTTTAACATTTGTATTCTTGGTAAACTTAAAACTTCGTCCAACCTCTACAGTCAGCTTGGATCCACCTGAACAGTCCAGATCCCATTCAGATAAGTATCATTCAAACTTTACAGGTCACAGGATGTACCTCCCTCTTCCTGGGGTCCCCAGCAAGACAATTTTTTTATTTTTTATGAACTTCTTCTTCCGCCTCTCCAACAACTTGTCAATTTCACAGGGCCCAAACCAGAAGAAAATATTCAGCTACCTCCATGTGTCCAGCTACCTCTTGAGAAGCCCCCTTCCCTACCCCCAAAGTTACTTAATGCCCAACAAGTCATCTGGAAGCAGTTCTGGGTGACAAAGAACCCCCATTCCCATTTGCCACACTTAACCCCCTACATATTCCTATAACTACAAGTGTAGTAGGAATGTTACAATTCCTAGCCACCCCCTAACTAAATAACCATGCATGCACTGTTCATCAGTCAGGCAGAATGCTTAGTCATCCCAGACCCTTACATCCTATGTAATCCCTGTGCTGGATGAACATGTAATATGCTTGCAGCTTGTTCAAGTAAATTAGGTGCATGTGGACATAGCTGCATAAGACCATAAGCACATGCTCAGGGGACCAACAATAGCAGATTCCAACCATTCCTTGGCCTTCTTTTCCACACCACTCATTTCTAGTAAGCCTATTGCACAATCCCTCTTTGTCCTTCCCAATTAACATTCTTCCAGTGGGGATTATTGCACTTTTTGTTTTCTCTCACATGGTAAATAGTGACAAAATAAGTAATAGATGTGCTGAGAGAACTTCCAGCTGATTGGCCTAGATTCTATCTATTTTCAAGAAAGTCTTCATTCCTGTCTCGAATTTGCTGATTCTGACTGTGAGCTGTCAAATGCATCTGGCTGCTGTCTCTGTGATCGGTTTGTGTCAGAAACTTATGTGTGTTTTCTTATGTAGTAGAATTATCATTATGATATATAATTACATATATTGCTGCATAATTATAATTTATAATCATAATTTTACATGTAGTTGAATAATAATATATAATATATTTATATCTCTTAGAGTGCTCTTCAAAAAGCTATTAGGGTTGAAGAAAAAATGTTGATTTCAAGCTTTCCTCAAAATAGTGCCAACAGTTATATAATATCTCACAGTGTCTTAATGATAAAGAAATATATTAAGATTACTTTATTTTATAAAAGAAAAATATACATATATTTATATTCTCAGCGATTATGTTGTCTACTGTAAGTCCCTAGAAGTGATTGCAGTTACATTTGCATGAGCAGCAGCAGTAGTCATAGCTCTTGATAGCTCAGCTATGAAGATGGGCTCTCTGAGATCCAGGTGGGGGAATGTGCACTGGAACACCTTGGATGATGGTATGGTAGCCTGTCTCCCTAAGCTGGCCTGCCAAGGTCCACTGAAGAGAGAGAAAAGCTTTATCAAACCTTCAAAATGACAATATCCTCGAATGAGACATCCCCAGCCTGCCTGCTCTGGTCATTTTTCAGTATTTCTAATTGTTTTGCTATGTTCAACATTAACATTTTAATTTCTTCTTCATCAGGGATAGAAATTAGTTGTTTTTAGTATGTCATCCCCTGCCCTGATCCATGCAGAAGTTTCCTATTTGTTGAATTTTAATGTAAACAATTTACTTATTTACTGTATTTCTCCTAAATTTCTTCTTTCCTTGCTATACTTTAAATGTATGTCCCCTTAAAATCCACAAATTAAAACTTAATCACAAATGCAAAAAAAAAACAAATGTAATGCGCCATAATATACAATAACTTGAGTCCTGTAAAACTGCAATTGTCATAGGAGTTCAGGATCTGTCTTATGAGATCAAAAGCAATACATTTGATTATGAAAGAGAGATCCAGACAGAAATAAAAATACCTAGAATGTTTACAGTGTGTTTAAAAATAGACCCATACCAGTATCCCTGTTGTTCTTTTGTAATCCCCACACTAACATCCTACAAGAAAAATCATGTGGATTCTCCAGTATATAAAACCACAGTATTTGGTTAAATTATGCTTGACCATATTTTGCTTTATAAAGGAGGTCTTTTAACAATTATTTACACTATTAGGATGTTAGAAATAACCTCTAAGTCATATATAGATCGTTTATGCCCACTTTTAATCATCCTTCTTTATGAAGGCAAAATTGCAGCTAACAGGATTACAAATGATTTTACCAGCCATTTCAAATGTCATAAACCTGACCAAAATTTAGCCGTTCAAAATGTCCTGCTGTTTTGGGACACAAAGACATTTCTTGAGTTTTCACACTATTTTTTTCAGAAATGCAGATATTTGTCAATGACAGGAAGACAAAATCTGCCCAATATAGTAAACTAGCATATTCCACATGGCCATGGAGATAGTAGACCCAGAAAGAGAACCTTCATCTGTAACTTCACTGAAAGCATGTAATTTCATACTGTCTTGTAACTATTTATCTTTACACCCATGGGCAATATTGACTGTTACTGTCATAAAAATCATAGTTTACATTAGTATTACACATTTTCACAACTGCTCAATAGGTAAAGACTTTATGAGGTGCCAGGCAGTTGTGTCACACGCCTTCAATCCCAGCACTTGGGAGGCAGAGGCAGGCAGATCTCTGTGAGTTCTATGCAAGCCTGGTCTACAGAGTGAGATCCAGGAAAGGCAGCAAAACTACACAGAGAAACCCTATCTCAAAAATCCAAAAGAAAAAAAATGCTAAAATGTCGACACCTGATCACCACATTCTGTACACAGGGTAAGTTAGTTATGTATACATTTGTACATGAACAATTAAGAAAAATAACATTAGTAAATAGAGGTGTTTATTTTGACAGTTTGCAGTGCAGATATTGAATTGAAGGATAGAACAAAAAGATATGTGAAATAATCTAATGTTGTCCACATATATAGAATTCTAAACTATGTAAAGATAGTGTACAAATGCATATGTATCTGTGTATATGTGTATATATGCATGAGCAAACTCATACATATACACATATACAATTTATATAAATATTTTAAAGTAATTGAAATGCATCATAGAATATGTAGAGAGATATTATGAAAACTTAATCCCTCATACTGTGAAGAAGTGTCAGAGTTTTCTCACTCATGTGGCAGTAATTTGTTATTTCTTTGAAATTATGGTCAAAGGCATGCCTTTAGTGTAACCGTGGAGCTCCACAGACCATTTCAAAAATATACTTACACCGCATAATATGATGGAAAGAAGCTCTTTTTGAAGTCCCTACATATTTATGTCATCATAGAAGATAAATCCATCTGCTGCTATTTAGAAGATTCGCTGGGGTTGACTGCATGAGATAGGACAGAAGTGTATTCTGCTTGTTAGTGGATTAAAATGAGGAAGAAAAAATTTCCCACATTCAGAAGCTACATACCCTGAAAGGGGAAAGAGTGAGCAACTTTCAAATGACAGACTCATATAAAAACAATTTCTTTCCTTCTGCCAGGGTCATAGAGAAATAAACTAAGTCCTAATGACAGGGATATAGTCACATATCTGTGCATCACTTAGCCCTCATCAGAGATGTTACTTCAGGAAATGGTTGGGAAACAACACAATAAAGTGCAGGGTGGGTCTTACTATAGAGCCAGAGAGGCTTTTGGGTATTATACTCTGAAGTTTAATGTCTTCTGCAAAACAATACCTGAGATCTTCATACACTTGTACTGAAGAGATGGCAGAAAGATCCCCCGATATTTGTGTTGAAGAGATTGCAAAAGATCCGAAAAGAATCAGAGGTGGTTGATGATTCCAATGTACCAACATTTTCCAGTCTCAACTTTTCTATAGGGCATAGGAATTCAGAGTTTGGGTGGAGACACAAGATAAGATCTCCTTTTACTCAATGCATACAAAATATATACAAAAGAAAAAAGGAAATCTAGTGTGTTTTTTATTTTCCAGGGAGTTATTGAATCCTCTCTGAAATCAGCTATAAATATTTGATATCCAACAAGGCTCATGCCATGTCTGATGTCATATATTGGAATGGCCTAACAAGTAAGAAAAGATTATGTAAAGAGATTCTGTATGCCAGAACACAGTGATAAAGCAAAACAAGAATGGAATGTTTTGCCTGTGAGAACGTATATGGCAACAGGATGATAACAAGTAATTTTCCTGTGGTATACTTTATGATCCATACTTTATTTCCTTGGGTGACAGGTAGGGTAGTATCTGCAAATATTACTAATCAATATATTCAGTGACTCTGAGAATCAGGAAGGAATGTACAGTGCCATAGGCATTCTCAAAATAAATCTCCCAGGGTGGAGGAAAGAGCAGGACTTTGCTAGTCTCTGCCAGATCCTAAAGCCTCAAGAAAATTATATTCCTTGCCCACAGAGCAGCACTTCAAGCCTGACACATGAAAGCCATATCCTTAAGGGAAGAAGTAACTTCAGAAGAAGAAAAGGGCAGGATTTCCCTAGTCTCTGCCAGATAGGAACACATGAAATGAATTCAAACTAAGACATGGAGACCACATCTTTAAAGACAAGCAGTGTATGCAGTAGCAGGATCTGCTTGCTGCACATTTGACAGGATTAGGTGACTCAGGGCTGTAAAGATGGGAATCAAACAATGTCTGACTTTGTGAATTTCCAAGGCTCTGTCTCTTGTGTATGTTAGGATCAATCTGCTTTGTCTGGGCCAACGGACAATAGCGTTTTGGTTATACCCATGAGCAACTGAGACCGCAAATATAGCCAGAACCTGACTGGTAAGAACTTGCTCTGCTGACAAGTTTATTAGCTCTCTTTGCCTCTAAAGGAGGAGTGTGTGCTTTCCATTGTGTCTGGAATAGGAACCTGTTAGAGCCAATTTACCAAGCAGGTCTGCATAGAAAGGATGATTGGACCATGGGCCTGGATACAGCTGTCTGAGATGGTCTACACTTTGCTGTACTGAGGAGAGGTTTTTTGATCCACCCCTTGGCATTTCTTTAAATACCTTTGGCCTCACAGATTTAAATCCTGACAACCTTGAAGCTAATCTGTTCTTCATATCTGTTACTCTCCCATCTATCATTCTACCTAATATTTTCTGCTACTCCTAAGCAAGAGTACTCTGGGGAAATGTGGGAGTTGGCAATGACCATTGCACAGTAACCAATAAGGAGAGTGATCTCAAATCTACCAAAGGGAAGCAAATCCTGTGGTACTCTTTGAGATCTGCTTCAGAGCTGCCGAGTCTTTACACCCTTCCAAGTAAATGTGTGCTGCAGCTATAAAAACAAAACTGAAAGTGGATGACTGGAAAAAAATGTAATGTATCCTAGGACCTGAATGCAATTCCCAAATGAGAAAAGCATCCCGTGGTAAGTAGGGGGTGATCATGCTTCCAGCTACTTGGCCCTGGATATCTGCTTGAAAGCCTTGCTTTCCACCTGCTGATGGCTGATTATGATTTGGGGCTGTCAATTGTAGCTTTCAGGTAACAGTTTCCAATATGCCGTTTTAGATTCCCCAAATGCACTTATTTGTGGAATCTGACACTTGACATTTTCACAGATTCCCAGGTGACAGTGAGAATATTCCCTGACACAGTCATTTTTAATGGGTCCTCTGAGGGAGCATATGATCAATACATCCCTGGTTTATCAGGTATTGTTTGTCAACATAAATCTTCTTTGCCAACAATTTGATAATGCAGAATGCAAGACTGAGGCAGAGATCACAGATACTAAGGCTGAGGCAGTGGCTTTAGAGACAGCAGCACATTTCCTGCAGAGCAAACAGGTGCCGGTGACTCAGAGCATAAGTTTGGGAAACCCTAACAAATTCTTGCCTATCCTAGGTTCATATTGCCTTGGTCTGTTGCAGGGCTCTGGGATAGGTTTCTTTCTCTGGAGTTGTTACAGTCAAGGTCCTGACAAATTCCAGCCACGAGCTGGAATTTAGCCAGGAGCCTGGCTGGTAAAACCCTTCAGTGCAGGCCTTTTTATTTCATCGGACTGCCTCCTATTTGAATAGCCATAGATTAGGAACCAATAAGGAGTGAGATCTGAAACCCAGGAATAGAAAGCAAATGACATCATCGAATTTGGAGATCTGAATCAGAGCCGATGACTCATTTATCCCCCCCTCATGTGTTCTTATGAAGCACGGAAACTGAAAGGGGAACACAGGATAAAATGTAATTTACCCTGGGCTCTGCCTCCAACTAACAGTAGAAAACTGGCTGATGTTGGCTGGTGGGCTGAGCGAGTTTTCAGCTGCTTTGTCCTAAGCAGCCTAAAATCTACCGATCTACAAGAAAGGCTCCATTCCTCTCTGAATTTTTCTGATTGTGACTCTGGGCTGCCAAGTACATCTGATAGCTGTCTCTGTGGTACTGTTGTTTCCATTTCTATTTTTTTCTGCTCGTTTGTTTGTTTGTTTTTTAGAAATTGGGTTTCTCTGTGTAGCTTTGGTGCCTGACCTGGATTTCCTTCTCTCACCATGCTGGCCTCTAGCTCACCGACGTCAGCCTGGCTCTGCCTCCCAATTCTAGGATCAATTTATTATCTGCCCCCTTGCAGGTCTTCAAAAGTCTGCCTTTAAACCTTCCAGACCTATTTCAGGCCTTTTCTCTCTATGTAACAGAAAGAGAGGGATATGATCTAGGTGCCCAAGGGCATCATCTGGGACCCTCCTTGCACCTGTAGCATATGGGTCAAAAAAAAACAGAACTCACCACTCAGGGAAGGGGAACTTGCATTCGTGCTTTAGCAGCTGCTAACTCCTTATTTGTGAATCAAAGAAACTAAATTTGGGTCACTCACAACTCTCTTCTCCCACTATAACCTGTCCCATCTCTTAACTTATAAAGTCTTACAAACGTTACCTCCTTCTCAAGTTCTTTGTTTCCAGGTGGTGAATCATTAACTGTCAGTCAAAGTACTTCAACAGTTCCATCATCTCTTAGGGAATAAACCAGGCTGAAAAGGTAGCTAGGAGGGTGGCCCTTAAGGGCCCAGACTTGCCACTTTCATCACTGGGAATCCATACAAAGCAGGCCACATCATTACACTCAACTCCTGACACTAGGCAAATTCTATCCTATCTCCATCAGCTTTTTCATGCTAATAGTAATGCCCTGTCTCAATTCATAAAAGCGCACCTACAGCCTTCCTCTGAGGACTAACTGTTCTAAGAACTATTAATACCTCCTGTGAAATTTACCAAAAGTCAAATCCCAATTGCAACTATTGGAGCCAAACTTTTTCCACCCAAAAGGCTAGAGGTTCCTTTCCAGGAACTGACTGGCAGATTGATTTTACTCTTAGGCCTACTGTCTGATGAACTGAGTATCTCCTCATGTATCACACAGCCAGATGGCCAATGCCTTACTGGTACTACAGTGAAAACTTCCCACAGAAGTGTGGTATTACTACAGAAAAATGTTTCCAGGAAGCTCACAGCTCGACAACTTCCCATGAACTGAGCAGACACAGGCAACAGTAACCAGCTCAAGAGTGGATCACACGAACACCATAGACACTTACTTTCTAAGGCCTTCAGCTATGGTACCCCCAAATTCCTACTAGCCAGAAAGAATAGCAAGGTGTTGTTGTTTGTTTGTTTGTTTTGTGCTTTACATGAACTGGATAGCATACAATATTTTGCATCTTTTGCTCAGATATTTTTTTCCAGTACAAAGGGGTCAATTCAATCCCAGAGCCTCACACATAACATGCCAGGCTCCACTATGGAGCTACATCCCCCAATCAATACTATTCCCTTTCTTTAATATCCCCTATTCCCTTTCTTTAATAAACTCTGAGAGTGGGATTTGTTTTACCACATGTTTCTCTTGAAGGTTAAGCAGTGCCAAGAAATAAATAACAGAGGAAGGAGCAAGGTCTCCCCAGGCATCTGTCAGATTCAAAAATTCTGAAATGATTTGTCTTACTTGCAGATACATAGCACTTCAGGACTGACACGGGGATGTCATATCTTAAAGAGAAGCAGTAGCTTCAGAAGTACGATTCTTCTTTCTGCACAGGTGAAAGGAACATATGACTCAGCACTTAAGCCTGAGGATCAAACAATCCCGTCTCTGCTAATTGTCATGGGCTCTGTCTCATGTAGACTACTGGAGCTGTCCACATGCTCTGGGAGAATATACAGTCAGGCTTTGGTTAAACACTGAAGCAACTGAGACTTGGAATATAGCCAGAGAGTCACTGGTAACAATACACAATGCTAACAGTTTTATTAGCTCTCCTTGCTTCTGATTGCAGGAGAGCATGCATTAGAAGTAGACAGTATGAAAAATTGTAATTTACATAATCTCTCTCTTTCTGAAGTCTATCAGATAGACAAAAATTAGATTCATCTGAAGATGTTAGTATGAGAATCACCTGTGATTCTCTCTAAGGGAGAACAACAAACCTTTTTGAATAGTAAAACATCTTTAAGCTTTAAAAATTCTCTCTGCAAAGAGGGAGGTAATGCTTGAGTTCCCAAAAGTCTCTCTTCTAAACTCTTCAAGCTACTAAAATGCAGTCTGTCAAATCACCTGAGGAAATCCTTAGGCGTGTGTGCATGAAGACTCACAGTGAACAAAATAGGGAAGGGAACTTCTTACAAGGGAAAAGCAAAAAAGCCAAGCCTTTTAGCTGCAGCTTAGATCAGGCTTCAAGGTCTTGGTTTCTGAGTGATATTCTGACAGCAAGACAGGGTGCTTGTAATCTCCCTAGTGCCAAGGTACCCTGAAACAATGCAAATGATCTGTTAGCATTGTATCCTTGTGTCTAACCAACAACTAAGAATCAACTAGCAAGTTCCTCTGTGTTTGAGTGCATTAAGGAGATGCTAGAGTTCCTGCAGTTGTGAACAACTTTCTAGTGCATACAGCTGTGGCAGAAAGGTGAAGGAGCCAGGGGAAAACTTCTAATGAATAAACAAAGCTAAAGCTTGTGGGACCAGCAAAGTTGCCAGCTTTCCTGTAAGTCCCGGGTGGATAGATGGGGCTTTGCACTGTCCACAACTGCAGAAACAAATCTGAGGAAACTTTGTTTTGACTGAGTCCTGGTGAGAGGAGGGAGAATGCTGGGGATGACTCTCTGTTTGCTGTGAATGTGTAGCTCTGATTGATTGATAAATAAAATACTCATTGCCGGTAGACGGGCAGGAAGTCAACTATAGGAAGGATAAGCAGTGTAGAGAATTCTGGAAATAGGAAAGCAGAGTCAGAAGTCACCAGCCAGACACAGAGGAAGCAAGATATAAAAGTACCAGTAAGCCACAAGCCATGGGGCAATTTATAGATTTTTAGAAATGGGTTAATTTAAGATATAAGAACAAGACAGCAAGAAGTCTCCCACATCCCTACAGGAATATATGCAATTATATGAAGAAATAGATAGTTATAAAGAATAAAGTATTTAAAGAGAAACTAAAAGTAATATAAAAATAAGCCATGTAAGGATGGATATTATACCAAGAATCTGTATTGTGCTGTCTTTGATATTTTTAACTGCAGAAAGACATTTGATTGTAAAGGCTGCTGAGTTAAACTAATAT
>CABHPR010158144.1:25102-35896 GCA_902168415.1 Peromyscus melanophrys | reverse complement strand
ACACACACACACACACACACACACACACACACACACACACACACACAAGCATGTATCATAAAATACCATTTATAGGTTATAGAATGTAATCAGCAATTATAAAGACAAGAGAAAACTGATGTTTTTCTAATTTGTTAATCTCTACACACACTTCAAAATATGTCCAAAGATATCATAATATTAATGGAATTTTTATTAAGGTTTTGTGGTAGTTTGAATGAAAATGGCCCCATAGGCTCAGAAGAACTGACACTGTTAGAAAATCTGGCCTTTTGTGGTAAGTGGTCATTGGTGGTGTGATTTGAGGTCTCAGGATCTCAAGGCAAGCCAAGTGTCTCATTTTTTTCTCCCTGCTGCCTACTGATCTGGATGTAGAACTCTCAGCTACTTCTTCAGCCACATGTCTGTCTGCATGCTGCCATGCTTCCCTCCATGATGATAATGGACTAAACCTCTGAGCTGTAAGCCATCCCAAAAGAAATGTTTTTCTTTATAAGAGTTGCCATGGTGAAAGTATCTCTTCACAATATTAAAAACCCTGACTAAGACAGGTCTAAGATTCTAAAAAAATTACAAAATATAGAACTGACATTTTTTGATAAATTGAAATGTCTGTAGTTTTTATAATAATTATCAAATTGTACTACATATATTCTAAAATCAAATGTACATGCAATAATATAAATTCATATTTATGTGATTACAGAAATAGACATCTTAACATAAATAAAGAAGTCTGGTTCTGTGTATGTTCCCCTTCTCAGTGTCCTCATACCTTTCAGGACAGAACTCCTCAGGATCTGGCCAGTATCTTGGATCTCGGTGAAGAACAAAGATAGGTATGACCACCTGTGTCCCTTTGGGAATGAACACACCATTGATTTCAGCATCTTTCTTACTGAGCCTGTTAACCCTGTTAACAACTGGATATAATCTCATAGTTTCATTCACCACCATGTCCAGATATTCCATCTCTACCAGAGCTTCATAAGTGGCAAGTGCCTGGGAAAAATAAAAGAAGACTTTGCTGGTTTGAGATTTAAAACTAACTTTCATATCAATCTATACAGTACTATTAAGTTTTTAGAAACTCCATATTCAACCAAGATTAATGAGTGCATTTACCACTGACAAGTGCTATTGAACACAGTCCTATGTGTTGACATAGTAAAAGTCCACTGAAATACATGGTGAAGTGAACATGGAAGAACATTCACTTAAGCTTACACTTAGGTCCCAAATCTTCAGTTTTCCTTTGTACTGTTTTCCTTTTCAGTAATTATGAATGGCATATCATGTCAATCTCATTTAACATAAATTAGCTGTTGAGGGTGTCAAAACTTAATATAAGGAGGCTACAAGTCCAGACAGAAAAAAATATAATGAGAGGAACATTAAATTCCTTTTTAAAATTCCATATCAATCATTTCAGAGGACAACTTGCAGTTTTAAATCCTATGACTAAATGTGATAATACTATAGATGTTCAATTTGAAGATCAATGTCATATTCAACAGGAATAGTATATGAAATTACAGTGACTCACTTCAGTAGGATCTTTTCCCTTTGAAACACATTATGGTAAAATAGTCTAAAAATTGAGACTAATTGAGCAAACAATTTCTATTCTAGTGAGAGGTCCATTGAGCTGCATGCTCAGTTTCTAAAAGAACCTTTCCCTTGTTACTTCATATGTTGTTCTTATAAATTTTTAACTTTCAACATCCCACATGCTAGAGTCACCTGGGAAAGAGGTCTAAATTGAAAGATTAGGGATTGCTAGATTAGATTGTTTTGTGAATATATCTAGGAGGGTTGTTGTCCTGACTATTCATTGATGTAGTATGTTCCAGTAATTTGCAGGAGTATTGTTTCCTGACTGGATAACCTTGAGCTGCACGAGAACGTCTAGATAATCATAGGTCAGTGAGGGGCCAGAGCGCAGCAAGCATCCTCCATAGTCCCTACTGTGCTTCTTTGACTGTAAGTACCTTGGTCAGAAGTGCTGTATATAGTGACAGGCAGTTCTGCCTACAAGTTCCTGTCTTTAGTTCCTGCGTTGACTGTCCTCTGTGATAGTCTGTCATGTGAAAATGTAAGCTGAAGTAAATGCTTTCCTCCCCATTGTGTTTTGGATCATGACATTTGTCACAGTGACAGAATGAAACAAGAAGAGGGGGTGAGTATGAGGTCTGAAGATGCTTTGTGTGTACCTCATTGACAACTCAGCCAGTCCCAGATTTCTTGTAACTCACACTGCATTGCAACCAGTTTTGAGCATACATAAGAAGATAGCATATGTGATGGGTGGCTGTCACATTGTGTGACTACTAAAGCTAGCATAATGTAGAGGTGAACAGTTTAGGTTGGAAGCTGCCATGATGTGCTTTGTTTGTGTCTAATTATTTGATTAGAGAGAGGAGGAATAAAAAAAGATAACTGAATCAGCCTGCTTAGTCAAGATATGCAAGGACCCATTGACAGCAATCATGCCAAAGTGTTTTCAGTAATAATACAGCTTTCGGGTCCATTGTTTAAGTGCTAGGGGGATGCCTCAGTGGTTAAAAGCACTTTTTGCTCTTGCAGAGGACCCAGGGTTAGTTACCATTACCCACATGGTGAGCACATTTCCTGGAAATCTAGATTCAGAGACTCTGAGATCCTCTTCTGGCTTCCTCATGTGTCAGATATGCACATGGTACAGAGATATAGATGCAGACAAAACACCCATTTAAGTTTAAAGAAGACACTTGACTGACACTTGCTTATCCTTACAAATCTACAGAGATTTTATACATGTTTTTGGACTGTGTCATTGTAGTTAGAAATAGTGTTTATTACAGGGTCAGTACAGAATTACAGAGATTAGTTTTCTCTACACATAATTTTTCCTTTGTCTTAGATTTTTCAGTGACTATTGCTCAAAGAAATAATTCTTACTTTATTTACTATAATTTGAAATGCAAGTGTGGAAGTAGTGTTTCTTGTTGAGGTTTGACATTTTCCCTGTGGCTCCCAGCACCGTCCACTCACCTTATTGGGCAGGACGGCATCAATCTCTTCCTGCAGTTTCTTCTGAACACGGGGGTGAGTCGCCAGTAAATACGTAATAAAGGAAAGAGCAGTGCTTGTTGTCTCATAGCCAGCAAAAATAAATGTGATTGATTGGGCCAGGATCTCCACATCAGAAAGAGCTGAAATGAAATCAGACATTTTATGTCAGTGATCAAAGCTGGTGCCTACACAGAGCCGTCACCTGCTTTGTTCTACCATCTTTGGTGCAGGAGGATACACTGCACATTATCTACAATGGTGTGCTGCAGCAAGACAAGCCAGGGCAATTGTGGCCCCAATACATGTGGGAGTAACTAACCAATAATTGATTTGACCTAGGATCTACTCTATGAAAAGGAACCAAGACTTGGTGCTGCTTAGATGATCTAGAACCTGAGACTAGATATCCCAGGCACCAAGGGAAAAAACAAATAATACTGATATAAAAAGAAGAAATGTAGAGATAAAATGACTCCTAATAGTATTCTGCTATACTTGTAGAGAAGTGCCTTGCTCAGCCATCACCAGAGAAGCTTCCTCCTGCAGCATAAGGGAACAAATGTTCAGAACCACAAGATATTAGTCAAAGAGTGATAGCCTTTGGAACATTCAATCCTAAATGGGTGGTCTCCAACAAATCCCTCTCCTCAGAGCCCAGAGAATCCCACAGAAGAGGTGTTAAGATGAATGTAATAGCCCGTGGACTTGAGAATACCCACAATACCAAGAATACAGGGCCCACCAAATCAACATGATGAAATATCAGATGAACTCACAGAGACTGAGGAAGCATGCATAAGGCCTGCACACGTCTCTAGCAGGTCCTCTGTGTGTATATTATGGCTTCCAGTTCAGTGTATTTATGGGATCTCTGAGTGTGCAAATGAGTGGGGTCTCTGATTCTTGTATCTTCCCTTGGACTTTTTTCTTATGTTAATTTGTCTTCCCTAATTTTGATACATTAGGTTTTATGTTAATGCATTTTATTTTGTTCATTAAAAAATGAATGAATGAATAAAAACCTTTCTGCTGGGATAAAGGTTAACAACTGAACTGTCCTTCATATATGTTAGAAGAGGGAGCATCAGTTTTTTTCCAAGTGGTGTGGCACAGGGAATATCAACCACTCCAGGATAGGCCTCATGTTCAGGAGTAGTTGCTCTTCATATTAATGAACTCTACAGTTAGCGTGTGTGTGTGTGGGGGGGGGGGGGGGTGTACGTGCACTTTTATTTGGTTTCAGTTTGGTGTTTGGTTTTTTTGTTTTTGGTATTGTTTTATTTTATTTCCTTGGTTTTGGGTAGTTTTTCCTTTTGTATTAGGCGTTTTGATCTTTTATATTGGACTTTTGTTTGTTTTTAGAACTTGAAGTTCACTAGGTGGAGTATTCAGGAGGCCTTTGGAGAAGAGAAGACTGTGATCAAAAAATATTTAAATTCAAAAATTGTTTAATAAAAGAAAATAACCAAAAAATTGGGCATTGACTTCAAATGTGGTATTGACAATGGAATTCATTAATTAAAATTGTAGTACCAATGTATGGAAAGAAGCTTTACTGTGAAATATTAAGCCAGTCACAGTGAGTGAAAGAATGCAGAAGAAATATATTATAAACGCTGTGATTTTTCTTCTTTAATGTACTATGTTAATGTGAAAGGAAAAAGAAATTTCCACAGTCCTTTAAGCTTGTGAACACATTTCCAATGAATAAACCACAATGAAAGTTGCTATTTGGACACTGTGCTTCCTGACTGGGTGCTCTGGAAGCAGATTTGCAAGTAGAGGTTGATTCAGTGGCCCTACCTAAGGCTGAGAATCAACATTTATTCGATGTAGATAACCCACACATCACTGAAGACTCTTGAAGTGTAAAATCAATGCTCATTACAGAACTACAGAGTTTAAAAGTTTGAATCAGTATATAATTATTTCATTTTCCTCTTTCTCTCTTCCTTCCCACCCCTCCCATGCCACCTCTCCACTCACTCTCAAATTTAGGACCTCTTCTTTAACCATTTTTATTTCATATACAGATAAATAAGCATAAATACAACCTGCCGAGGCTATTCACTTTTTTTCTACTTGTATTTGTTTCTGGGTTGACCATTTAGTATTGGATAAACAATCAGGGACTCATCCCTTTGGAAGACTAATGTATCTCTCCCTCAGTTATTCTGAACTACCTGGAGCCCTTCATCTAAGGATGGGTTCTCACGAGATTTTCCCCAACTATGTTGGAAGGTCAGCTATTGTTGGGACAGTTCAGATCTTGCAGGCAGCCATGTTGATGATATTTCATGGCTGTAGTTCCCCTATCTTAGATGGAAGTTTCAATAACCTTGATATTTTCTGTATGCATATACTCCATGATTTTAGAATGTTCCTTAGGCTGCTTCATATAACATAGCCTGACTGTGTCTTTTTGTAATTTAGCAGAAAGCTTTATCTGCTTGAATGACCCCTTTACATTTCAAGAACAAGCCCTTCCCCTGTTCATTCCCTTTAGACCCTAAATTATCCTTAGTTACGTTTATAGGACTCTATGTCTTTGGAATTCTGGGAGTTCAACATCAGCTGAAGAAAATCCACTTGATGCTAAAAGGAAACAGAAATTTCAAAAGCAGAAAGTGGTTTGGCTGGTCAAACATAAGTATGAATCAAAGAAGTTAAGCTCTCTTGTGAGGAAATGGTTTACATAAGAAGTCAGCTAATGTTGCCTGAATCACTAGTAACACAAAACACTGACCCATAGATTTTGAGGAACAAAAAGTTTATCATGAGCCCGGTGGTGATGACACATACCTTTAATCCCAGCACTTGGGAAGCAAGTAGATCATTGAGTTTGAGTCTAGCCTAATCTATAAAATGAGTTCCATGACAGTCAGGGCTACTCAGAGAAAACTTGTCATGAAAAATTTGAAAAAAAAAAATAGTCTAACAACATTTCTCATGTCTTTCCCTCATTCTAAGCATCTGTAGCTGCTGAGGACAGACTCGTGGCTGGATTGTTGTGAGTTTCTTCTCCTTTCTTACACACTTGTTTAGAAATAAGTCCTACACATCAATATCGCATTTCCTTGACGTAATGTTTATGAATATTTCATATTCATCAACTGCTGTTTCTGGCAGTCATTGTAGATATAACCAACTGTCTTATTAAATAAGAAACACAGAGCCAATGTAAAGATAAAAGCCCAAGAGGTCAGAGCTAAGAGCCTTACCTGCCTGCGCTAGCCTCTTCCGCCAGGAGACCTCTCCAAAAAGGAGCTACTTCCTGTCTGTTTATCTTTAAATACACTCTCTGTTCTGCCTTCTCATTGGTTGTAAACCCAACCACATGACTGCCTCATCACTGCCTGTCTGTACAGACCTCCAGACACACATTGGAGCGTGTGTCTCCAATGAGGTTGTATCCTTGAACACACAGAGATCTACCTAGCTCTGCCTACCAAGTGCTGGGATTAAAGGCATGCGCCTCCTCCAGCAAATCCTACCTGCATGCACCACCACAACTGGCTTTTGCTATGGCTTGCTAATAGCTCTGACCCCTAGGCAACTTTATTTATTAACATACAAATAAAATCACATTTCAGTACAAATAAAATATCACCATATTTCCCCTTTTCTATTTTAATAAAAAGAAAAAAGGAAAAAGGTTATAACTAACATAAGAAAAACTATATACAAAAGTACAATAACTATATACAATATATACAAGTAATAAATTCCTAAACAATGTCTAGTCCATTTGTGTTTGACAAATTCAGAGAAAATAATTCCATTATCTATCCTATTTTGGTAAGTCCAAAATGTACCTAATTCACTTTCTATCCTAACTAATTTTCAACTATAACTAACTAATTTTCAGCTATAACTAATTAATCTTCAACTATAACTAACTAATCTTCAACTCCCTCAGAGACCCAAGAAGGAAATAATATTACCTAACAAAAATAAAAACTTCCAAAACAATTGTGAGTTGACAGAAACAGCCAGCCGCCTGGACAGTCACCTGAGGTTTCTCTGCAGTGTTGGGGCATCATCTTCAGCCTATAGGCTTAGCGTATCTGACAGACTCATTTTTGAAGTAGGATGTACACAAAGCCAACAGTTCAACCTCACCTTGGGTGAGAGCAGTCCATGTACCAGAAACACCTGAATTCCACTAGTGTCTTGTCATGATTCAGGATTTTAAATTCTGGAAATTGTTGATGGTTTTTAAATTCAGCTGTCCATTCTTCTTGACCGTGTATGTGTGGCTTCATCTCAGCATCCCATTCTTCTCCACATCCCTCTATTAAATGCCAGTCTACTATTGAGAGGTGTGAGCTTAGTTACTCTTCAAGAATGACTGTTTCAGCTGCTGTTCCATTGCACATCAGAAGCCATCGGCCCACTGCCTGTTCAGCTGCCTTCAAAGAAAAGGGCACTGTACCTTTTCCGGATTGCAAAGGCCACTTCAGGGATGGTGCCATATTGTCCTGGCCTCAGAAGATGCCTTTTGATAAAGCCATAACCACACTTGTTTTGGCAAGAATCAGTAGTCCTTTGTTTCGTGTCCTGTCTGTCCATTTTGTCCTGTTGTCAGCAGTTGATTTGAGGATGCTTTGTTGTCCAGTGGCTAACTTTTGCCACAATGAAAGTTAACTCCATATGCAGTTTCTTCAATGCCCATATTCTCTCTGAAGTAGATTGGTACTGCCAGGAGCCGACATGTCTCATAGTCATAACAAAAAAGAAAAATTTTCTAAGTTATTAAAACATTTTAAATGCCATATTCTGTAGATCTCTGAAGGGTTTGAAGATGACCTGTCTATCCAAAATATATCTGCTCTATCTTGAAAACATACCTAATATGACTACAAGTTCTATTACAATGTCTAACTACTAACTTTCATTTCTTTATATCCTAATAGTTGGTAATAATGACATTCAAGGATCAGAAAATTGCATTACATTGTTAAATGAATGGTATAAGTACAATTACAAATATACATATAGCATTTTCTAACAATATCAATTTCAATATATATAATTTGTATATAATATAAAACAATCCAATCCAATGTAAAGTATTTAAAACTAGTAATTGTCATTTTCTTTTCTTTCTTTTCTCTTTTCTTTTCTTTTTTTTTAAACAAGAACCTTAAATCTAACCTCCTTTGCTTAGCCTTTTTCCTAACCCTTGACAATAACTTGTACCAACCCCTCTAAACAATGAAAATTATCCCAGACCCAAAACCCATTAAAAGACCAAAAAACGACCCACCCCACACCACCTCTTTGGGAACGTGGGCATTGTATTCTTAAAATTGCTTCCTGCTGGGTATGGGTGAAGGCATCTTTATTCTGAAAAGAAAAATTTTAGGTTAATTGTCAAATTCTAAGAAAGGTAAGTATATCCTTCGTTATCCAGTCTGTGTATAATGCCAAACTTCAGGATTTATCTCAAGTCCTTATTCAAGTAGTCTTTGACACTGGATCATCTCAGCTAGCCCTCTCAAAATTGTTCTAAGCACTTTGTAGTTCAAAGCTGATCTGTAGATGATGTTTGTCAGCTTAGTGATGTTATTATTGTCCACATGGAATTGTTGTTGTTGTGGGGCCCCTTCTTCTTCCTGGAGACTTCAGTTGATGTTAGGCCTGGCCATGATTTCCTGCAGAAAACTGATAAGAGACTCGAACACAAAGACATATATATGCAGCTAATTGAAGCCTTTTTTCTAGAATTAGTTAGTATTCTATATGACCATTCATATCTTAACAAAGTTTAAAATGTATATATATATATGTATATATATTAATCTTTTAAATTTGATATAAAATTCACACTATAAGAAAAGTTTAAAGAATCAGAATAGAATCAAAGAGTTGAGATTAGTAATAGTATAGTCCCTTAATTTGGTTTTTCTCCTGTCCCATAGCAGAAGATGGCTCTTTTTCTGGCATGATACAGGAAGTTTGCATTTTCCTTTTCACAACATGCTTGAGTTTAAAGAAGGAGAGAGCCATTCTCCAACTCCAAAGTCAGCTTTAAATTTTAATTGAACTGGGACTATTAGAAGACCAATAGTGTTAGATCTTTAGAGAAGAGCAGAAACAAACATTTAGGAAGACTTAAAATTTTTTAGGTGATATACCAATAGGCCATTTTACTCTGTTTCCTGGGATAGATGCTTTGTCCTTTTTCTTCAGTTGTCTCATTTCTCCAGTGTTCTTCAGATACCTTAGGCTTCATTCTCCTAAAAGACAAAAACAAAAACCTTTCCCGAAGACTAATTTTGGGGATGTTCCTTTTTGGCAAGTTATTATCTGATTAAATGAAAAGTCATGTGTTACTGGTATAAGATAGTTTAAATTGGATGTTCATGCTGGTTGATGAACTATCACCTCCTCTAATTAAGAGGTCTCTTGTTCAAATCGAACCTTTATCAATTCTGATGGTACCCACAGCTTATCTTCTCCTGTAGAAACAAAAGCAAAATCAACGTAACACATATCTTGGTTTCCATTCTGAGGTCAGCACATCCTTAAAGTATATAGGCTGATTTAATTCTGTAGTTTTTTCTATTATCCAGTGTCTCTCTGCAGATGTTGTTCCTTTCTCATTGGCACTGAGAAAATTCAAAGTTAATAGAGCATTATGTAGTCTATTTCTGGGGGTTTTTGTTACCCCTTTCTGTTTATTTAGCATATCCTTTGGAGTTCTGTTTGATCTTTCTATAACTGCTTGACCTGTAGGATTATGTGGTATACCTGTAATATGCTTTATATTGTAATAAGCAAAAAAACTGTTTCATTTTAACAGAGACATATGATGAAGCATTGTCAGTTTTGATTTGTGCAGGTATACCCATGATGGCCATAACTTCTAGCAAATGAGTGATTACAGAATCAGCTTTTTCAGAACTCAAAGCAGTTGCCCATTGAAATCCTGAAAAGTATTGATTGTATGGTGTACATATTTCAATTTTCCAAATTCTGCAAAGTGAAACACATCCATCTGCCAAATTTCATTCCTCTGAGTACCCTTTGGGTTACATCCTGCTGGTAATGGCGTCTGATTGTAAAAGGAACAAGTAGGACATTTCTTTACTATTTCGTTGGCTTGTTGCCAGGTTATGGAAAAATCTTTTTTTAAACCTTTACTATTGACATGATGTTTTTTATGAAATTCTGAGGCCTCCAGCACATTTCCTATCAATAATTTATCAATCTCATAATTACCTTGTGCTAGAGGGCCTGGAAGACCAGTATGGGATCAAATGTGAGTTATATATAAAGGATGACTCCTTTTCCTAATTGTATCTTGTAATTGAATAATTAGTGAAGTTAATTCTGAAGCATCAGGGATAAATTCTGCAGTCTCAATATGTAATACCACCCTTTCAGCATACTGAGAGTCAGTTACTATGTTGAGAGGTTCCTGAAAAATATATTAATACCAAAGAATAGCATACAATTCTGATTTTTGAACTGAATTACAAGGACTTTGAACCACTTTACTTAAATTTTCTGATTTGTAACCTGCCTTTCCTTGTTTGTTGGCATCTGTGTAAAATGTACAAACTCCAGATATGGGTTTTTCCCATACAATTCGAGGCAAGATCCAATCAGCTCTCTTTATAAGATCAATTCTATCGCTTTTGGGATATTTGCTGTTAATTTCTCCCAAAAATTACTGCAAGCTCTTTGCCAATGTTCACTTTCTGTCCATAATTTTTCAATGTCCTCCTTAGT
>CABHPR010158144.1:0-24702 GCA_902168415.1 Peromyscus melanophrys | reverse complement strand
TGATAATTCTCTTGGACTATTTAAGTCCTTGTCACCTTCTAAGGTTTTGAACAAATTATTCAGTTCATCATTTTTTACCCCAACAATAGTTCATAGATAAGAAATGTCTCCAAATAATCTTTGAAAGTCATTTAGTGTCTGTAGTCTATCTCTCCTAATTTGCACCTTTTGGGGTCTAATTTTTTGTAGCTCTATTTTATATCCTAAGTAATTAATAAAATCTCCTCTTTGTATCTTTTCAGGAGCAATTTGTAATCCCCAACAAGGCATAATTTTCTTTACTTCTTCAAACATTCTTTCTAAAGTATCTGCATTTGAGTCAGCTAGTAAAATATCATCCATATAATGATAAATTATAGATTTAGGAATTTTTTATGTATCACTTCCAATTGCTGTTGTGCAAAATACTGCCACAGAGTTGGGCTATTCAACATTCCCTGTGGTAGGACCCTCCACTGAAATCTTTTAACTGGTTGAGAATTATTATAAGTAGGCACCGTGAAGGCAAATCTTTCTCTGTCTTTTTCTTGTAAGGGTATTGAAAAGAAACAGTCTTTTAAATCAATAACTATGAGAGGCCATCCTTTTGGTAACAGAGTAGGCAAAGGAATTCCAGATTGTAGAGAGCCCATTGGCTGAATTACTTTGTTAATTGCTCTAAGGTCTGTTACCATTCTCCATTTACCAGATTTCTTTTTAATAACAAATACAGGAGAATTCCAAGGGCTGGTTGATTCTTCAATATGCTGAGCATTTAACTGTTCTTCTACCAGGTCTTATAAAGCCTGGAGTTTCTCTGTTGTTAAAGGCCATTGCTGAACCCATACAGGCTTGTCTGTTAACCATTTTAAAGGTAGAGCTGTTGGTGTCTTTGGGAGATCATCAGTTGTTGTGCCTGGTTCTTGTATAATATGGATGGCTGGCGACCACTCAGAATAATGCCTTCTAATATTTCTCTCAAAAACATGTGCTAGTTTATTATTTGTTTCTGAGATTGGAGGGATTTTAATCTGAGTATTCCATTGTTGCAACAAGTCTCGACCCCACAGGTTCATAGCTATGTTAGCCACATATGGTTTTAATTTTCCTCTCTGCCCCTCTGGACCTATACATTCAAGCCATCTTGCACTGTGTTTTACTTGAGATAATGTCCCAATTCCTAACAGTTGAACATTTACCTCCTGAAGAGGCCAAGTTGGATGCCAAAATTCTGGTGCAATTATGGTAAAGTCTGCACCTGTGTCTACCAGACCAGACAACAAAACACCATTAATTTTTATTGTTAATTTTGGTCTTTGTTCATTAATAGAAGTTTGCCAAAAATTTTTCTTTATGTTTTTTCCTGAATTTTCTATTCTCTCTGTTTCATTGTCCTGACCAGCATGATTTATTCCAATAGGCATTTGGTTATTTAATTGCTCTATGCAGGGGTTTCCTCTATGACTGCAGGAAAGGTTTGAACTGGATTTGCTGTGGGGGCCTGCATGAGACCCCTCTGGGAGTTTCCCAAAGACTGAGGCAAAGGATTACCTTGCCTGTCCCTTGTTGATCTACATTCATTGGTCCAGTGTTTTCCCTTTCCACACCTTCTGCATACTCCAGAAGGAAGGGGCATTCTGTTGCCATTGTTCCTTGAAGAAACATTGTTCCTAGGAATGACCTGTTTACAGTCCCTTTTCAAATGTCCTTGCTTTCCACATCCAAAACATCTAACATTCCTCAAACCTTTTGAAATTGCTTCTCCTACCCACATATCATCATGGTCATGAGCCTCAACATTAACCGTATCTCTAATCCAATCTTCCAAGGGTGCAGATCTTGCCTTTAATGGCCTGATTATTCTTTTGCATGCTGCATTCGCGTTCTTGAAGGCCAAAGATTCAATTATTATCTGACTAGCTTCTGAATCTGGGACCATTCTCTTTACTGCTGAAGCCAGTCTTTGTAAAAAAAATCTGTGAAAGATTCTTTTGGGCCTTGTATAACTTTGTAAATTACTCATGTTTTTTTCCTGGTTCCTCAACTCTGTCCCATGCATTCAAGGCTGCTGTTCGACATAGAATTAAGGTTTGGACATCATATAAACATTGTGTTTGTACTGAAGCATATTGGCCTTCTCCAATAAGCTGATCCTGGAAGACTTGTATTCCTTTATCCCTCCATTGTTTTTCTATGTTTTTAGCTTCATCTTTAAAGTACATTTGCCACTGGAGCCTTTGACTGGGCTCAAGAACAGCCTGTGCCAGCTCCCGCCAGTCCTGTGGTATAATCCTATTATATGTTGACCAGGAGTTTAACATTTGCTTTACATATGGGGAATGCATGCCATAAGATACTATTGCCTCCTTAAACCTTTCGTAAATCCAACATTTCAATTGGAGCCCAAATATTTTGTGTAGTCATTTGATCAGGCCACTGCTGTACGGTTACCGGATAAATTAAGGGTGACTGTGTGAAAACAGGCTTTCTTTCTGTAACCTTATGATCCAATCTTGGAACAACTTCATTGTTAATTTCTTCTGTCTGAGTTTTTACAGGTTTAACAAGTTTTTCTAAAACTGTCATCCTGGCACTTAAATTGACTATCTTTTTAAATAGTAAAATGAGAATAAGCATAGTAATAAACTGCATAATTCGATCAACATTAATCATCTCATATAGTTGTTCCATTGTCAGACTGCCTAAAATTGCAAACAAAGCCCAATTTTCTTCCAATGTACACAGAAAACCCATTTTTTTTAATGTGGAAAAATTTCTCTTTTAAATAGTTTCCTTTAAAATATCTGATATGTTAATTGACTTACCAAGTCTGCACAGAACAGTAGAAATCCGAGGGAATTTCAAAACAGTCACCTAGTGTCCGAGGTGTGAGGAGAGAGAGAGAGAGAGAGAGAGAGAGAGAGAGAGAGAGAGAGAGAGAGAGAAAGAGAGAGAGAGAGTGAGAGACAGCAAGAAAGCGTAGCTACTAAAAGCTTAAATCCAGCCACGTTTTTTCCGCTTGAGTCGAGTCAAGCCTGGGCTGTAGGCTTCCTTAAGCTCCGACCACGTGCGTTGGCTTTACAGGTAGGGACCCTGTTCAACAGGGCAGACCTGTGTTATTTGTAGCACCAGCTTTAAGCTAACCTCTTGGGGCTAAGGTCAGTCCTGCCTGAGGCCAAGCCGACCTGGGCCCGGGCTAGAGAGTCGGTGGCCCGCAGCCGGCCGCCTAGGCGGGAAACTGGACCTGCCGCCAAGCCAAGCCAAGTGGTTTTTAATGGATTCTTGTCACGTTGGGGGCCAAATGTAGATGTAACCAACCGTCTTATTAAATAAGAAACACAGAGCCAATGTAAAGATAAAAGCCCAAGCGGTCAGAGCTAAGAGCCTTACCTGCCTGCTTCAGCTAGCCTCTTCAGCCAGGAGACCTCTCCGAAAAAAAGAGCTACTAACTGTCTGTTTGTCTTTAAATACACTCTCTGTTCTGCCTTCTCATTGGTTGTAAACCCAACCACATGACTGCCTCATCACTGCCTGTCTATACAGACCTCCAGACACACATTGGAGCATGTGTCTCCAATGAGGTTGTATCCTTGAACACACAGAGATCTACCTAGCTCTGCCTACCAAGTGCTGGTATTAAAGGCGTGCACCTCCTCTAGCAAATCCTACCGGCGTGCACCGCCACAACCGGCTTTTGCTATGGCTTGCTAATAGCTCTGACCCCCAGGCAACTTTATTTATTAACATACAAATAAAATCACATTTCAGTACAAATAAAATACCACTATAACTACTTCATTAGGACTATACAAATAAACTCCCATCTGACTCATAACATCTCTTCCCCATAAATTTACAGGCAATCGAGGAACAATGTAAGGTCGGAAGTTTCCTTCATGCCCCTCTTCATCTTTCCATTTTAATTCATCACTACTCTGTTCAGGACTCCAAGACTGACCAATTCCTTGTAATTGTGTCATGGTTTGTTGTTTAGGCCAGGCCAATGGCCATTGATTATCAGTAATTACAGACACATCTGCACCTGTGTCCAGAAGACCAGAAAACCTCTTTCCATTTATAAATAAATTTAGTTCTGGACGTTGTGGGCCTATAGCTTGTAACCAATAAGCATCAGAAAAATCAAATTCTGCTTTTCCTCTTTTGTTATGTATAACTTGATTTTTTGTTTGCACTTGTGGAAGTAAAATCAATTGAGCAAGTCTCTGCCCTGTTTTTACAACAGAAATTCCATTAGGTGAATGAGTCATAACCTTAATCACTCCTTCATAATCAGCATCTATGACACCTGGAGCAACAAAGATTCCCTGCTTAGTTATATTACTTTTCCCAAGCAAAAGGCCAATTGTGCCCTCTGGTGGAGGCCCATAAACACCTGTAGGCAGGGCCTGAACTCCCATTTCAGGAGTCAACTGTGTAGGAGGAGGAACTGAGGTCCAATCCTCCGCTGCCTGGGGTTGCTCTGTAGAGGTCTTGAATGGATTTCTTTGCTGAGGAATGAATGGTTGGAGTGCCCCATAACATTGTTTTGGGGCCTGAGGCTGGCCCCTTTGCTTGTTTCCCGGCAGAGGGTTTCCATGCACATCTTTCATTGACTTACATTCATTTATCCAATGTTTCCCTTTTTTACATCTAGGGCATAATCCAGGTTCTTTCGGCTTTCTCTTATTGGGCATTGCCTAATCTGATGTCCCATCTGATCACACCCGAAACAACTTCCAGGTGGTCCAACAATCCTCCTTTTATCTGAAACCTGTCATCTTTGCTGAAAAAGCACATCTTGAATTGTCTTTTCCTGCATTGCAGCAGCCATAGCCAGCCCTTGAGTATAAGAAGGGCCAATATCAGAGCATAACCAAATATAATCAGAAATATCTCCTTTCTGAATGGTCAGATGGCAGCTTGACAAGCTGTATTAGCATTCTCATAAGCCAACTGTTTTACAAGCAAAAGTCTAGCTTCATTATCCCCCAATAACCTTCCTGTTGCTGTCATTAGTCTGGAAACAAAATCTTGAAACAATTCATCAGGTCCCTGTCTTATTTTTGATAAATCCTCTGTTTGCTTTCCAGTGCCAAGTAATTTATTCCAAGCTTTCTTTGCTGCAGAACTGACTTGAGCATACACTGCCACATTAAAATTTAACTGATTATCCACATCTCTAGAATCACTTTTACCTGCTAACATCTCAAAAGTAATAGGGATCTGTCGAGCTCTGTTAACATTAGCCGTACTTTCACACTGCTCATGGAATTCTGTTTTCCATAGTAAATAACCTCCTCCAGATAAACAAGCTTTAGCTAATTGTTTCCAATCTTCAGGAGGCAAGGCTTCAATTGTCAATTCTAAGATGGCTTGAGTGAAAGGTGCTGTTGGACCATATTGAGAACAAGCAGACTTTAACTCCTTAAGTTGTTTAAAAGGAATAGGCGTATGTACTCTGACTACATTTCCTCAAACATCCTGCTGTTCCATAACTGGAAACATCTTAAATCTATTAATATCCTCTCCTTTACTAGCCGCTTCCCTTAAGCTAGCTTGTAATGGACTAATAGTTAAAGTTTGCCAAGAGCCTGGAGGCTTCTGAACCATTGCAATCACCAGAGGTTTCTTTACCTTGATAGTTGAGTCTTCAGGAGGGTCTAAACCCGCTATCACTGTAGGGAGAGGAGTGCTTCTTTTCAAGGTGGAAACTTGAAGCGTTTCCAACTTTTTACTCAAAGGAGCTTCCAATTTTATCAGTTCTCCCTCCTCCTTAAATTCTTTACTCGGCTGCTGTTCAACATTCATAGTCAGAAACGGAGAGGAAAATTTTGCAGCCTTAGCTTTTAATTCTGTTTCATCGGCAGCAGCATCTGACTGATCATCCTCATCAAATGACTTCTGAGAGGCATCTGTATTAAACGGTTCCTCTGGTGGAGCAGAAGATTTATTTTTCCTCGATTTAGGTAACATCTTCTGTCTGTCAGGACGAAGATCTAGACTGTCCTGAATGAGTGTCCAGAGACTAAAAATATCTATTGGAAGTTTTTCTGGACCATGCTTATCATAATACTGCTGTATTTTAACTCCAATACGTCTTCAAATGTCTGGGTCCAAGGTACCTTGTTCAGGACAAATCTTCTTTACAAATTCTAAAAATTTACACAATTGTTTACGTTTTACTTTAGCACCTCTAGTCTTTAAAGTATCTTTAAGTAAATATACAAACCTCTGTTTTCTATTTGCTTGACCCATACTTATACTTTACTCTTATTCACAAATTTTTTTACCCTGGGGTTTACTTTTTTATTTACACTTATGACTTTTACTCTCGAGGTAACTCACCACAGCTTCCACTTTTTTCGAGTGCACTCCTTTTTCTTCTGTGGTGTCCCTCACGGACTCCTCTGTACCCGCCCCCTCGCTGGGCGCCACGTGTCGGGCCTGCAGACAGTCAGCTGGGTAGCTGGGTAGAGGCGTGCAGATTGAAGAGACAATGAAGAAGACTGGTTAAAAAGGAAGACGAGGAGGAGAAAGAAAGTAAAGAAGAAGGGAAAAAGAAAGAAAGAAAGGAAATCAGGAGGGAAGAAGGAAGGAAGAAGTAGAAAAAACAAATAATTTAGTTTTTAGGAGTGATCATATCTCAGGTATACTATAGCAACATAAAGCAAAAAGAGCAACAATGGGATCTAATTGGTACAATTTTCACAGCCATACATTTCCATTTACATACTTTTGTAGAAATACTTTGTTTCCATGGTAGTACAAGAAAGTTGCATCCAGCCCATGTGTGTTGGTTACTTTCCTACTGCTGTCACAAAACACAATGCTCAAGACAATTTATAAAAGATGCGTTTAACTGGATTTATGATTTCATAGAGCTAGTGCCATAATGGTAGATAAATATCATTGTTTGGGCCTCCAACCTCCATGTGGCTCTCTGCAATGTCTTCCTAGCTGCTACAAGGATAGGCCATCAAATTCTGGTTATAGCATTCAACCTATTTTCTAGTTTAAATCCCCAAAGTCATTCACATTCCTCTAAAAACAACATGGGCAGGCCTGTCACAGCCATAGCACACTCTCTGGTAGCACCTTCCTTCTTAGTTACTTTTTTTTCTGAGTCAAAACACCATGACAAAGACAATATATAAAAAAAGCATTTAACTGGGCTTAAAGTTTCAGAGTATTAAAGTTTGTAGTTGTGAAACAAAGGCATGCAGACAGGACAGCTGAGAGCTCACATCTGGATCCAGAAGCAGGAGACTGCGAGGACACTGAAAATGACTAAACCTTTTGAAACCACAAAGCTTACTGCCAGTGACACAACTCCTTCAACAGGGCTGCACCTCATAATCCTTCTTAAAGGGTTCAACCAAATGGAGAACAAACATTCAAACATTTGAGCCTATGGGAGCCATTTCATTCAAATCATTAATCTATGCAACTCTAGATCTTCATAGATCCGCCTTCACTGAGTTTGTGCTGCCTCTATAATCATTTTGCAGTAAAATACCTCTTGGGGTGCCTAGTCTGGTTTCCTTTAGAATAGAATTGTTCATACTTGCCCTACTGTTCTGGCCCCCTCAATGCTTCCTAGTACATAGCTCAGTGAAATCCTAATTCAGACAGCTACACTAGGTCCTGCAGCCCAGGAATATGACTTGTGATTGATCAAAATAGAGCACTGTGAACTTGAAATAAGAAAGTGTGTAAATTGAATTAGTACGAACTCAAGAAAAATCCTTGGGTTTGTGGTACCACAATGACATGTCTCCACAGAAAGCCCTTACTAATGCCTGAATAATTATGTATATTCTTTTATTGGATGGGTAGTGAATTCATTATTTTTGTGCACTCATCAAAGAAGACCTTAATTTAGGTGACAGTTAAAGATGACATCTTGTGAACTGAGGAGATTTATGAGACTGAAACTAGTGGTCCTCTTTTTTATCTGCTCCTTGAGGTTGACTGAGTTCATATATCCACATGAACTTGAAAAAATATTTTATTATTTCCAGTGAATCTTAAGTTGTTATCTTGTTTGTTATGGTATATACAATTCATCTCTTTCTTTTTAAAATTTTATTATATTTGAAAATTTTATTTGTGTGCCCTTGTGGTCCATCTCATGTCACTGCATGGAGATGGAGGTAAGAGGACAACTTACATGAGTCCTTTCCTTCTCATCTCTACATTAGCTGCACAGGTCATTTCATCTGGTCAGACTGGATGTCAGGTTCCTCTACCCACTGAAACATCTTTGCAGCTCTATTCCTTTATTTCTGAGTGAAATAATTAAGAAAAATCTCATTTATAAGAGTCCAAATAAGAGACCTGATGGAATTTTCCTTTTTAAAAATGAATTACTTCTGTAAAGCTGAAGTGAACAGATATTAAATCACTAAAATGATGCATTAGGATAAGATTTTGTGTTTACCAAGAATTGTTTTGTATTTTCAAAGTCTTGTCTGATTCATGAAATATTCTTCTTAATGCTTTCATATTCCTTTGCATTGTAAATTGGATTTGAATACCTTTTTCTAAATACTCCTTATGTAATGACTGCAAGATAATGACTACAAAGATGATTTTTTCTTCTTTAATCTTGTGATAATTCTAACCAGACAAGTGAATAATTTGTGTTTTGAAAACTAAAACAACTTTAAGACATTGAAGAAAGGCATTGACAATTATACCAGAAGATGGAATGCTCTCTGATCAGAAGGATTATTATTGTAAAAATTTCTGTGCTACCAAACCTACAGATTCAGTGCAGTACCCATCAAAAAAATGTCCAACATAAGTCTACACAAAAATTAAACAACAAAAAAAAATCAATGTTCAACATCATATGGAGACAGAGACATATATACAGATACATAGTGTCTTGGGGTTTGTTGAAAAGACAGCATGACTATGGCAAATCTTATTAAGGAAAACATTTCATTGGGATGGTTTATAGGTTCAGAGGTTCAGACCATTATCATCATGGTGTGTGGCATGCAGGGAGACATGTGCTGGAGAAAGAGCTGAGAACCTATATCTTGTTCTACAGGCAACAAGAAGTGGTCTTATACATTTGGCATAGCTTTGGCATAGGAGACAGTGACACACTTCCTTCAACAAAACCACACCTCCTAATAATGCCACTCCCGGTGAGCTTATGGAGGCCAATGACATCCAAACTAACACACATGCACACAACAACTAAAACATCGTGAATAATAAAAAGAAGTACTAGAGGTTTCTACCAGCACCCTAGAATTTAAGTTTTACTACAGATCTATAGTAATACAAACACCATGATTGCCATAAAAACAGTCACATCGACCAATGGGATTGAACTGAAGACTTAGACGTAAGTGTACACTTCTATGAACATCTGATTTTTAACAAAAAAGCAAAGAATTCACACTGGAGTAGAGAGAGCATTTTCATCAGTGGTCCTCATCAAACTGCTTGATTGCATGTAGAAGAATGCAAGCAAATCTGTGTTTAAGACCCTGCAAAAATTCCACTGAAAGTGAACCAAAGACCCCAACATAAGGCCAGACAGGGTAAATCTGATAAAATAGAAAATGGGAATAGATTTGAACTCATTGGCACTGAAAGTATTTTCTAATCAGTACTTTAATAGCACAAGCACTAAGATTAATGACTAAAAAATGGGACCTCATGGAGCTCAAAATATTCTGTATGGCATTTACACCGGTATCCATATAAAGGACACTCTACATATGCAGATAAGTTCTTTATCAAATACATATCTGATAGTAGGTTAGTATCTAGGATATTATGTAGAACTTAAAATATGAAAATTAAGAAAACAAACAACCCAGTTTTGAAATTTGATATAGAAGTAAGGAGAAAGTTCTCAAAAGATGAAACACAAACAGTTAAGAAACATCTGATGAAATGTATGACATCTTTCAATGTGAGGGAAACGCAAATTCAACTATTTTGAGATTTTATATTACACCAGTCTCAAGACAATGATCAATAAAACAAATACCAACACTTGCTGCTGAGGATGTGAGGAAAGGGGACATCTATTCACTGCTAATGGGAGTGCTAGTTTGTGTGACTATGGAAATCGGTGAGGCGGTCCCTGAGGAAGCTGCCAATTGATATACTCTAAGATCCAGCTATACCACCAGTGAGCCAAAAAGGACTCTACATCACACTACAGAGATACTTACTCATCCATGTACATTGCTAACCTATTCAAAATAGCAGAAATTGGAAATACCCTAGATGTTCATCAACTGTATATGATGCAGGGGCTCTAGTCACTCTTTGGTTGATAGCCTTAATCCCTGCCCAACCCAGGAGGGAAGAATCCCCAAAAGATAGGACCCAACTGAGGGCTGGCCCCACCTGAACTGGCCCTTCTCCCAGAGAGAACACACTGACTAGTCCCATGGCATCCCAGCTCCCCTATCAGATTGTTACACCCTCAGTGCACCTCCCCTCCCCACTATGCTGTCTGCTCACACCATACCAGAGCCAGACCCTCTCTTAAAACTGCTAGAGGCGCCGGGCGGTGGTGGCGCACACCTTTAATCCCAGCACTCGGGAGGCAGAGCCAGGCGGATCTTTGTGAGTTCGAGGCCAGCCTGGGCTACCAAGTGAGTTCCAGGAAAGGTGCAAAGCTACACAGAGAAACCCTGTCTCAAAAAACAAAAACAAAAACAAAAAACAAAAAACAAAAAAAACTGCTAGAGGCCCCTACCAAGTCCTAAATGCTTCTAAACCAAACCTCACCCATTCCTGTTGGTTATGATTTGACACTAAGACCCCCCTACTATGAGAAATTATGCTGAATCTGTCCAACCTTCTCAGTGCTGTTGACAGCAGAAAGGAGAGGACAGGCTCACTCTACTGTGTCTTGCGGAAATGGGACTCTGCCTAGGAACTGTGACTGCCTCTAACTAGCCACTATATAATTAGACAATTCAGATGCTTCCCACAGGTATCTCCTTCTCCAAGCGGGCATGCTGGTGGGCATGCTTCTCTGGGATTGCCCTCTGTGTCCATGGGCAGTTATTGAGTCAGACCAAAGACTTTTGTATATTGATATATTTGGTTCCAAAACAATCTATCATCAAGAAAAAGATATATACCAAAGGCTAGAGGGGAACCGGGCTTGACTAAAAAGACAGCCCATGACAGCCTTCATGTTAGGTGTCCTCCTAAGCCTTGGACTGGCAGCTGCAGGGTCTGGGATATCACCTTTAATGGTACAAGGCAAATATTACACTGACCTGCGAGCTGCCATCAATATAGACATAGAAATGCTTGAAAACTTTATTGCCCACCTACAAGCCTTGCTGTCTTCCGTTGCTGAAGTGGTATTACAAAACAAATGTAGGTTGGACCTCATATTCTTACAGCAAGTTGGGCTATTTGTCGCTTTTAGAGAAGAACGTTGTTTCTACATTGGCCATTTGGGGTGATAAAGAGTTGTTGGCAAAGGTCAGAGAGGGGTTGGCAAAATGCTGCAGCCATGACAGACTGCGGAGAAGAACCAGCAAGATGTAGGCCCCTGGCTCAGCAAGATGTGCCATTGAGCCACAGACCTTGGGCCTAGTTCTGGTTACTAAAGAAACCCCACCAGATGTCCCCATATGGTAAAAGAAACTAATTAAAAATTACGACTAGCAGTCTCATGATAAAGATAAAATGTGGTAATCACAGCAACCGCTGTAAGAGATAATAGCTTTCCTGCAGCTGCAACTGATCAATTAAGCCAAGGTCAGCACCTCTGGCTGGGAGGTACACCAGTCCTGAGTTTGTTCCTATGCAGCCCATAGACCTCCCAGAGCCCCCTTGCTTTACTCCCTATAAATACCCTGCTCCATTGCTACTTGGGGTCTCCCCTGCTCCATTGCTGTGAAAGATGGAGGGAGAGGACCAAATTAACTTGCAATAAAAGACTCTTGGCTTTTGTATTGGATCTGGTCGCTTGTTGGTCTTTAGGGTTCCAAACTCTGGGAACACCACCACCATGTGGATCCCAGGCTCAAATTCAGGTTGTCAGGCTTGGCAGCAAGTGCCTTCATCAGCTGAGTGGTCTTATCAGCCTCCCTCCTGTTTGTTTGCTGCTTTTTAATCCAGATCTTAAATATATATGATTTTGATTCTGAGTTAAAGTTCTTAAATCAAGAAACTTCTCTAGTTCAGACTCAATGGAAATTATTATCTTTATATTTTTTTTCTTGGGCTAATACTAAATGGTCTATCTCCATTTAACTAAGTTTGAAATCAAAAAGCTTCTGCAGAGAAACCTAAATATTTTGTTATCTGCTTTGGTGATTTGGACTCAACTCAAATCTAAAAGTATTTATGATGTGTCCATCTAAACCAGCAGTTCTTAACCTGTGAGTCTTAGCCAACAGGGGTCACATATTAGACATTCCGAATATCAGATATCAGTTATGAAGTATCAGATATCAGTTACCAAGAAGCAGTGAAACAATTATATTGTTGAGGGTCACCAAAACATGAGGAACTGTATTAAAGGGTCGCAGTATTAGGAAGGTTGAGAACCACTACTCTAAACCTTCAGACATGATTTCAAAAAGATAAACATGATGTTAAAGGAAACAATTTACAAAAATGACATCCATTGCAAAAGCTGAAGAATCAAGTGGAGTGATAGGTGGATGTAGTCTTGGAAAAGGCAACTAACAGTTGCCCAGTTGTGTCAATTTTTTTCCTTTGTTAGATGCTCTTAGACCATGGTATGGGGAGAAAGGCATTTAGGTGGCATTAATTCGGGCTGCTTTCTCACATGCTTCTCCTGTTAAAACAAGAGTAACCATGAGTTTCATAAGTGTGAAGCTTCTCTACAAGAGCAGCTAGTACTCTTAACCCTAAATATACATGTTATTTATTTTAAAGATTTATCAGCACAAGTGTTCTAAAAACTCAACCCAGGTCCCCTGTAAGCAAACAGCAAGTGCTCACTTATATCCCCAAGCCATGTCTTCATTCCTCAAGGTCTAAAACTGTTATGAATTGAACCAGTGATGCCCGATTATTTTTAGCTCCATTTCCTCAGGGAGAAAAATGTTTTTCAGTCCTTTCATTCTAAGGCAGGGCCTGTCTTATATGACAAGACACTTTTCTTTGATGCAAGATTGGTGATATTTTCTTTTGTACCAAAATGTTATATGTTAATAAATAAAGTTGCCTAGGGGTCAGAGCTATTAGCAAGCCATAGCCAGAGTCTGGCGTGGTGGCGCACACCTTTAATCCCAGAACTCGGCAGGCAGAGCTAGAGAGATCTCTATGTGTTCAAGGATATAGCTAGTATTGGAGACACAGGCTCCAATGTGTGTCTGGAGGTCTGTACAAACAAGCAGTGACGAGGCAGTCAGGTGGTTGGGTTTACGACCAATGAGAAGGCAGAACAGAATTCTATTTAAAGACGAACGCACAGGAAATACCTCCCTTTTTCTCAGAGCGGTCGTTTTGGCGAAAGAGGCTAGCCAGCGGCAAGCGGGTAAGGCTCTTAGCTCTGACCTCTTGGGTTTTTCTCTTTACCTTGGCTTTGTGTTTCTTCTTTAATACGATGGTTGGATACATCTACATTTGCAAGGGTTGTGGTTTTGTGAGTGAGTGAGTGTGTGTGTGTGTGTGTGTGTGTGTGTGTGTGTGTGTGTGTGTATTGTTCACATGTGTTTGTGTTCTGTTTGGGGAGAGGTGCATGTGTATATAAGTTGGCATGCATTTGGATGCCCAAGGTTGGCATCAGGAATTCCCTTGCATCATTCTTCACTTCATCCATTGAGGTAGAGTCTATCAGTTGAACTGAGAGCTTGCTTGTACAGGGAAATATAACTAGCTAATTTACTCTGAAGATGCCCAGTTTCCACGTTCTAAGTGGTTGAATTTTTGATGGGCTGTCAAGCACACCCAGCATTCTGGGTTTTCAACACCTGAACACTGAAAAGTACTTTATGGATCCATCTCCCTAGCCTTGTTCCTGCCTTTTCATCCATTTTACAAGTATGTGTGCTTAATTTTTTATTTGATTTGCTCTCTCTTTATGTGAATGGGTGTTTTACCTGCATATACAACTGTACACCACTTGCACTTCTGATATCCATGGAGTGATGGGAGAGTATTGGAACACTGGAAATGGAGTTACATATGGTTGTGAGCTACCATGTACATCCTGGGAGTAGAACCTGAGTTCTATAGAAAAGGAGCCAGTGCTCTTCACCACTGAACCATCTTTGCAGCCCCTGGTCAGTCCTAGATTGGGAATAATAATAACAGTTGTTGTTAAAAGGTGTATCCTTCTTTTGTGGAATTTGTTTTGTGCTCTCCTACTCCTCTCTTGCTTAATTTTCATCCATGTGTAGTTTATTCTTGCCTGTGACCTAATGGATGTGTTTACATTTTTCTTCAATGTAAATAGTACCTTCCAGAATCTCATGTAGTTGTAACTTAGTGGGCATGAATTTATTTTTATGGAATGCTTTCTTTTCTCTCTCTATTATGACAGAAATTGTTTGGTGTAATAGTCTAGTGTCCTAGTGTCTTTCAAAAGTTGAAATGCACAATCCCAAACTTTTCTGGATTAAAATTTTCCTTTGAGAATTTTGCTCTTATCCGGAGTGTTAGTGCATACCTTTAATTGAAGCACTTGGGAGGCAGAAGTTAACTCTATAAGTTTGAGGCCAGATTGATCCACATAGTGAGTTCCAGGCAAGTGAGGGTATATAATGATATTTGTCTCACAATAAAGGGAGAAAGGGAGAGGCACTGGAAGGATGGCTCAGAAGATAAGAGCATTTGCTGCTTTTTCAGAGGACCCTGGATTGGTTCCCAGCACCCACAGGGGTACAAGCCCAGTCCATCTCTCTATTCATTGGAACTTTCAAATTTTGCCATCTTGTGTTCAAGCACAAAGCCTGCCCTAATACATTTTATTGGCAAGGCTTTCCACAAAGCCCTTTATTACACTGAATGTGTTCCCTTCAAGCATTTCAGTATGTTCTTCACTGAATTCCTCTTTCACGTTTTTTAAATTCTCTTTCTCTTTTTCATTTAACTGTTTCTTTGTGTCATCATGTGATTTATCTGGGAGTTTATTTTTGTCTTTAATCTTGTTGGCAATATATATATATTGGTTTTTCGAGACAGGGTTTCTCTGTATAGCTTTGCGCCTTTCCTGGAACTCACTTGGTAGCCCAGGCTGGCCTTGAACTCACAGAGATCCGCCTGGCTCTGCCTCCTGAGTGCTGGGATTAAAGGCGTGCGCCGCCGCCGCCGCCGCCGCCGCCGCCGCCGCCACCGCCGCCACCACCACCACCACCCGGCGGCAATACATATAATCATTCATTTGGGGTCTTTGGTATTTCATCTAATCCATTCTGATTGGATGTCATTTGGGGAAATGGATAATTTTTTGAGATATTTTTATAATATTTACTTCTCCTCTTATCTTGTTTTTTTTTATTTCCTGGTGATGAAATGGCTCTGTTGCAACACATCAGAGGTATTTGTAATACTGTCCCTACATGAGTTCATGAGCCCAGTTAATCCATATTCTTTTAAAGGCTATGTGGTGAAAGTGTCTGACCTGTGAACACATTCTGTTTGTAATAACTTTTAATGACTTTAGGAGTACACAGGCAAAGTGCAAGTAAACATGTCCTGGAAAACTCTGATACCACAGAGAGTTACTCTTCTGTCCCCTGAAATTATGCAAGTTTTCTCCTGGTAGAATTCAGATTTGTAAGCACTCTCTTCATTTCTTGGCTTTATGGCTTTATCATTTGCAAAGGCTTCTTCCAATGTGTCTGTTTTCACATCTTTAAAGTAAATATGAAAAATAATACCAGCACTACTTATCCCACAGATGTGAAGTATAGAACTCTTTTATTTAACTTTTCAATTTATAAAAAGATGTTTTTATTATTTTAAAAATTGTGCTTATGTGTCCATGTGTAGTTGCATGCACATGTATGCAGGTGTCCACAGAAACCAGAGGTGATGAATCTCCCTGAAACTAGAGTTACAGGTATTCATAAGCCACCTAATGCGTATATTAGGAACCAAACACCATGCCATTTACAAGAGCAGAACACTCTCTTAACCAATGACTGTCTGTCTAGTCCCTGTACTTTCTTCTTTTTTGTTTGATGTTCATACATACTATATAAAGTGTTCTGATCAAAACTCCACCACATTCCCTCACCTCCAGTTCTTCTTCTATACCCTCCATGACTCTTCCCTCCTCATTTCATGTGTTTTGTTGTTGTTGTTTAGTATCCACTGATTCCATATAGAACTGACTATGTACAGGTATGAGACCATGTATTGAAACATGGGTAGTACTATAGGACTGTACATTTTTATATTACCAGAAACCCCTAAGGCTCAAAGATCATTAAGGAACAGGAGATAGAAGGACTGTAGAGCCAGAGAGAGCAGTCACCTGCAGAGAAACAGACATGATAGTGCAGTTACACACATGAGCTCTTGGGGAGTGTGACAAAAGATCAAGCATGCCAACATCACAACATGGATCAGAAAAGTACAAATGCAGTCCCACCTTTACCTACAGAGCCTTTGCAATTGATGGCTGCTATGGGAAAGAGTCTGTTTTCATCAGGAACTCTTTAAAGAATTGGAAAAATAACTCAGGATGATCTGTGAAATGCTAGAAACATGTTGGTTGATGCCTGATCTGGAAAGAGACTCTGGGAAGCAGGGGTGAGTGAGCATTCATGATGTAATTTACATTCTCTCCTTTGCTACAAAATTGACAGAAGGTTTTATTATTTGGGGCCTGGAGAGCAGAATAGATGTCCTTTGTTATCACTGTCACACTCATCAATGAGCTTTCTAGGAATTATCCCTTCATCCCTTTGAAGCAGGCCAAGGTGGGGACACTATATATTCAGAAGATCTAGACTGAGATGCCATTCTCCCACTCATCCTGTGTGGTCTTGGGTGAAGATCATATCTAGGGCTAGAGTGTGGAAACTTCAATGCTAGCTGTACTTGCACTTAGTGCTGTAGTTTTGGATCAGAAAACTAACCTTTCTTAGACTTAGTATACCAATGTTTAACAAAAGTTTTGAAAGCTTATTTTTTTAACTATTTTTAAAGAAGATCTATTTTGTAAGACTCTTTGTTGAATTACATCAATCATTGTGTCAAAATACTTAGAACAATAAACCTTACCTTTTGTTTCTGGAGTTTTCTCTCTGTCTTTCTGTCTCTATTTCTCTGTCTCCTTGTTTCTGTCTCTCTCTGTGTCTCTGTTCTTTTTCTATGTTTCTCTGTCTTTCTCTTTGTCTCTTTCTTTCTCTGTCTCCCTCTCTGTCTCTCTGTTTCTCGCTCTCATACACACACACACACATACACACACAGGCTCTCTCTCTCTCTCTCTCTCTCTCTCTCTCTCTCTCTCTCTCTCTCTCTCTCTCTCTCGGGCCACTTGATAAACCACTGTAGGATTCACCTTTTCCTCAGTCCATTCCTCTCCAAGGATTTGTTCTGTCGTGTCCTCAAGAACTCTGCACTGCCTCTAGCAGGGTACACATCTGTGTCTTTCTACAAGGCCAGTTTTCACTGAAACAATCAATTCACTAGTTGCAGTGGTTTTAATGGCAAGAATTTTGTTAGATAATCTCACATATTTTGGTAATCTGGCTAAGGTAAATATAGTCTCTTCATTGACACAGCATAGATTCAACACATCTATGCATCTCTGTGTATGTCTGAATACAGTTTACAGAATGAATACAAGTAGATATAAGAGAGTTCAAGGGCTTTCAGATGTGATCTGAGGTTGATGCATGTAGATTCTGTATTGAAAAGATAATAAACCCAGAACTAGAATCAAGGAAGGAGCTGCTTTTGAAGCCATGAGAGAGTCAGGATTGACAGCAAAGCTGCAGAATTGAGTCTAGATGCCATCAAATCTGGTTTGGATTAAGAATATTATAGTTGTTGTCTAAACAGACAAGTAAGAGAATAAACAGATGGCAGATGAGTAAGTTGAACAATGGCAAAACATTGAACAGAGATGAAGTTCTTGGGATTTCTCTGTCAGTTGATCTTTGCTACACAAACAAAGTATTACGTAATAGACTAGTGTGGGGTCATTGCAATCACATTCATAGGCATCCACCACTTTAAAGGCTCAGGTGAAGAGTTACACCTTTTCACTGGTCTGGCATGTCTGGTAAGTTCTTGGGCTTAGTTTCTCTGATTGGATTTCAAGATGCTCAAGGACCCCTGTAGTCTCAATTCCTCATAATAAATTTATAGGTGACACCATTTCTAATCCTAGGAATAAGTCATTTATTAGTCTGTGCCACATGGGTGGTACCCAACAGATGGTTGTTATCTGAAGTTTCATCTTTGGGTCTAATCTACCCTCAAACTGGAATGAAAAGCTATCTATAAAATGGAGTCTCTCAGGTCAAGGCACACTGTGGAATAACTTAGAGCAGTGCATATCTGAACTCAGTGCTTTGTGTTCTGAATATAGAAGTCATATAGTCTATTTTAATTTCCTCACTGTTGTGACCAAGTGGCTGACAAGAACCAACTTAAGAACATAACAATTACTGGGTGGTGGTGGCACATGCCTTTAATCCCAGCACTCGGGAGGCAGAGCCAGGCAGATCTCTGTGAGTTCAAGACCAGCCTCGGCTACCAAGTGAGTTCCAGGAAAGGCACAAAGCTACACAGAGAAACCCTGTCTCAAAAAAAAGAAAAAGAAAAAGAACATAACAATTAATTTGGTATAACAGTTTAAGAAAGGATAGAGTCCATTACAGTGGAGAAGGCAGTAAAGCTGGGGAATAAGATGACTGATCACATTTCGTCTACAGGCAGGAGATTTGGCAGACACAAAGTGCAGCAAGAGTTAAAGCACATCCCTATACACAGCATCACCAGGTGGGATGAGATCATCTGAGTTCTTTGGAGATATTTCACATACAAACTACCATATTCTGCCCTAGGCCCAGGTTCAAGATATGAATGAGAACTCCTGGAAAGGAGCCATGTCTACAGAGACTGATGGACTGATTAGAGCTGCTGTAAGGTGAAGAGTTTCGAATGTTGGTGGTCCAGAGCCTATTTACCCTATCTTGGGGTGTTTTATCTCCCTGGACTGCCATTCCTTGACAATCTCTCTGTCAGAATAATTAATAGATAAAAACACTTTTGAAATCTGTTAACTTAGCTTCCACCAACACAAACCTGAAAGCTAAGACTGTTATAAGAGCATCTGAGGCTTGTATGGGAGATTTCCCCATCTTGCTTTAATCACCTCTATGATGTAACAAAAGCAATTTTAAATTGCCTTGATTCATGGCTTACTTTGTTATGTCACTATAAAAACTTCACAGAACTCCTTCCACACGGGAACATTATATCTGAAGGAATCTAAATGTATGTTTGCAGGCCATAGTCAAACATATATGTTCCAAAATAAAACATGTCTTTAATTCTTTTGAGGTGAGAGCTGTTTCTTTCGATGGCAGTGACTATTTCAAAATGCAGAATTCATTTGTTACTACCTCCCCAGTCCCCACAGTCCCCATAGTCGCCATAGTCCCTATTAGTAGCCCCAGTTATGTCAAAAGTCCATTGTCTCTTCTGAGACTCAAAGCAATCTCTGGACTCTAAAGCCTTTATTTTAAAAATAAAACAAAACAATGTAACATGGATCCAGTATATAATGTCACTGATTTAGTGTCTCCGTTTGAAAGAGATAAATGATGTTACAGCAAGGAAGGTTTAGATTGTAGCTTGATCAAAATTACAAAGGATAAACATGACATCTTACAACTCCATTTCAAGCATCTGACTACTGTTGAAATCCTATAGATGCTAAAGAACTTGGTGAAGCCTTCCTCTCAAGCCCAGCCATCTACAGTGTGTACATCTTCCCTCTTGACTCAACCCTACATCTTTCTTTGGTATATGTCCTATAGCCACGGCATCTCCAAAGTTCTGGGGTCTTCAAATTTATAGCTTCATGCAGTGTCCACTACTGGCTCCCTTTCAGGAAATCCAGCCTTTCTGCACATTGTTTGGTCTCAGCAACATTTAGGAATCTCAGTGAAATTCCCATGCTTTCTCACTCTTGTATTTTCATTCCTTCAAAAGCAGAATCATGTGAATGACAGACACATTCTGCTTCCACCTTGATCTGTTCTCTAGCCACTGTGGACCACAATTGCAGTAGACTCTGGGATTCTCAATGGACAAATATGTGAAAAGACTTTTCTAGGATTCTGCTCCTGTAGGATGCTCAGGTTCAGGCTGTCTATATTTAGAGTTTGAATACTCTCAGGGTGGATTCTGGGTCTTGTCCTGAAGGCATTATTTTCCTAGTGTCCAGGGGAAAAAGCTATGTTACTTTCAAACAGGACTCATACATCACTTCCAACAGTTACAGGTACTTTGGAAACTACTTCATTTGAAACTTTAAATGCATTCATGCTTCTTCTTTACCCATGTTTCTCTGTGTCTCACTGTTTCATTTATTTCTCTTTCACTGTAGACCTGGATAAAAGAAATTAGAATGAACCATGATGAAGCCTTACTGCTATACTGTATTGAAATTTCCTCTGCAAAAAAATGAGTCTATTTCCATAGAGAAATCAGGAAACTTCCTACCTGCCATCAAGGTTTCATACTGCCAAAGGTGCTGTAGGCTGTTGCAGAGAAGAGACATCAGTGATCTTATGCAGTGTTAGAGCCTGCATGCTGCAGTCTCAACCTGTCACATACAAAGTGCCTACTGGTTCAATAATGATATGACTGTTATGAAGTAACTAAATGCTTTAGGACATAGGATGGTCTAAGACTATGGTTCTCAACTTGTGGGTCACAACCTCTTTGACAGTTGAGCAGCCATTACATGGGAGCCACACATCAGATATCTTGCTTATCATATATTTACATTATGGTTTATAACATTACCAAAATTACAGTTATGAAGTAGAAACAAAAGTAATTTTATGCTTGGGAATTACCGCAACATGAGGAACTGTATTAGATGGTCAGAGCATTAGGAAAGTTGAGAACCACTACTCTAAGAGGAGGCAAAAACATTCCATCCTGCAGAGAAGCTGCTAATCTCAGGAAGCAAGGAACTCAAAGTCTTCAGGAAGTCCCTGAAACTGACCAAATTCACTGTTCAACCTCCTTCCCCAAACATATATAAGCAGTAAGAACCTCAGCGAGACACTCACAGACCAGAACAGCTGCCTAGAATAGACACTCCAACCTGTCAGGCTGTCTGCTAGCTGTGCTGTGTGCTCCAGGTTTCCAGTATTTGTGAGCCACCACAGATGCTGAGGTGGGCTTTGGGTAATGTATCTGCCTTTGAGTCATTTCTTCCCCAATAAATCTCATTGGTTCGTCAAGTAGAATTTCTGTGGTATTCTTACTTTGGTCTGTCATTGCTTCACTATATGGAGTGAGTAGATGTTTGTTCACATCATCCCAAGAATAACGTCACACAGCAGGTCCTACATTCTAGGTTATCTATAGGAAACTTTTGAGACTGAAGCCATGGGAGATAGAAGAATTCAACAAATAAGTGTTTGTAGTCTTGTATCTGCATGTTTATTATTATGATAATTTGTTTAGAATTATAGCTGTTGAATATTGATGTACTTGAGTACCAAAGAGATTTTCAACCTGCTTTCATGCTACCTTTATATGTGAGAGTCTGTTATGATCTCCTATGATCTATAGCTATTGGGGAGCAGATTTCAATCACTGTGCTTCAGTTTCTCCCTCTATATGTCAGAGACAGTCATATAACCATATTAAGCAGTTAAAGTCAATAAAAAAACACAGCCACGCATTAAGATTTCCTGAGCTACCGATCCTACTCTTTTTGAAAACTGTTTCCAAGATTTTCATTTGTTCTTCGGTGGCAGACAAGTTCTCTGCCACCAGTTTTCTTTCATATTTCAAATTATTCCACAAGTGCATTAGGTATGTTCTCAGAACAAGACTGCATGAACATGTCTGCTTGTTTTTCACCCCACCTGAGGCAAAACCTGGAAGAGGAACAAGTCAATCTGTACACTACACAGGAGACCCCAGACGACATTACTTCATTTGCATTGAATCAATGCATAAATGCATGGTCAATGGCACTTTTTAGGGAAAACTATGAATTTTATTTAATGAATCCTGGAGGAAAAGCTTTTTTAATGTACAAATTATGAACCTAGAAATTTTATATCACCTGATAACAGCAAAAAGCAAAACAAAATTATCATCACTACCACCACCACAACAAAAAAAATTGAAAGATAAGGCAAGTAAGCAGATCAAGAAGTGACTATGTTGTATCATAAAGACATCCTCCTACTCTAACCAGTGTCCAGCAACAATTGGAGGTGTATAAATAAAAAAAAATGGGGAAATTTGGTGAATGGTTTTTGGTAATCTCTGGACTTAGTGATAACACTGATCATGTTGCTCCATATCCTACAGGCTATGAATTCACTGGAGGTAAAGTAGAAATGTGTACCTGATTCTTTTCCAACAGTCCAAAATAGAAGATACCTCACTCCTTCAGCTGCAGAAAATGCATAGTCTATTGATTACTGTGGAAAGAAAAAAAAGACACTGCAAAAGGGTAAAAAGGAAATATGTTCACAAATATAACCTTATTTTTATTTTCTAAACAAGATTTATGTTTATTTCATGTGTATGAGCATTCTGCCTACGTGTGTGCACCACTTGTGTGCTTGGTGCATGTGGAGGTCAGAAGAGGATGTCAGATCCACTGCACCTGGTGTTACAGATGGTTGTGAGCCACTGTCTTATTCAGTGTCCTGTTGCTGTGAAGAGACACCATAACCAAGGCAATACTTACAAAGGAAAGCATTTCATTGGTAACTGTTTACAGTTTCAGAGGTTTAGTTCATTATCATCATGCTGGGAAGCATGGAGGCATGCAAGCAGACATGGTAGCTGAGAGCTCTACATCCTAATTTATAGGCATCAGGAAGAAGGAGTCAATGGGCCTGGCCTGGGCTTTGGAAACCCAAAGCCTACCCTCTGTGACAAACTTCCTCCAACAATGTCACATCTACTCCAGGAAGGTTACACCCTCTAATCCCTCTAATGTAGCACCTGTGGGAGACCATTTTTAGGTTTCCTAGTGGCTTTACCCAGCAGGTCTGCATGGAGGGAATGATTGGACCATGGGCCTGAGCGCAGGTTTCTGAAATGGCCTGCACTTGGATGTGCTGTGGGGAGGTCTTTTTCTCCACCCCTTGGCATTCCTTTATACACCCTAGCGCGTAGACAGTCAGTGCCTGTTGAAATAGGTTCCAGGCCCTCTCAAGGCTATCCTGTATTTTCTATCTTTATCTCCCCCCTCTATTCCTTCTAACTAATATTTCCTCCTGTTCCTACTCAAGAGCACTCTGAGGAAATGTGGGGGCTGTGGGTAGCCCCTCCACAGAATGGTGCCATGAACAGAGACAAAGACAAAGAGAAACAAAATAATAATAATATATTTTTATAATACTCAGAGTGCTTGGCGGAAGTAAGAGTGGGACCTACTGTTGAAGAGCCAGTCCAGTGTTGTAGTGAAGGAAAAACGTTAAATAGGAAAGGGGGCTTTGTCCTCAAGAGAAAAGGGAAAATGGACTGGAAGGATGTCTTACGCTGCACTGCAAAATCTCCTCTATCGAGACTTCTGTTTTTCTGTCTCTCTCTCAATTTGTATCTGTGAAAAATAAGGAAGGTAGAATGTAGCAATATAGTGCAGTGTAAGGTAGTGTAGAAAAAAATTTACTTAAGATAAGTTAGGCAACTAGACAGAAAAACTAAGTCATCAGTTTTCTAACTTTGGGGGCTATGAACACAACTGGGAAAAAAAAATCTGTCTTCTTTGAGCTTTACGGGTAGAGAAAAACTCTTCTTTGAGCTTATGGGGTAGAAAAAAAGATTCCTGTTGGGAAGTTTTTGGTCCCAAGCAACAGGAGAAAGTGATTCTTCCTGAGGCGAAAATATGGGGGTAATAAGCCAAAGTTTGCAAGTTTTGGAAATGAACTTGATGATCTTTCTCTCTTGGAAAAAAAAAAAAAAACTTGGTAAAATATCTCTCTAAAAAGCCTTAATGTTTCTCTCTCAAACCAAAAGCTCTCTAAAAAACTTAATCTCTCTCTCTAAAAAGCCTTTCAGAACTTTCTCTGAGTTTATCTTTCTGTAAAGGACAAAAATAAGAATCACCTGGAGATATTAGTAAGGGATTTCACCTGTGACTCACTCTAAGGGAAAACAACAAACCTCTTAGAACAACCAAACCTCTCTGAGTTCTGTCATTCTTTCAAGAAAGAAAAAATCCTCCCTGCAATGAGGGAGGCAGGGCTTGAGTTCCCAAAAACCTCTCTTCTAAGCTCTGTCTCTTCAAGCTAGTAAAAGGCAGTGGTCAGAGTCTCCCGAGGTAACGCTTGGGAGAGCGCAGGCTTAGAGCTGCAAAGAGCCAAGGGAGATCCCTCCCTGACAGGAGGGGCTGCTGGTACAGAAAAAGCAAAAAAGCTGAGCTGAGGCATCAGGGGCTTTGTTTCTGAGTGAGCATCTATCAGAATGTAAAGGACCCTCCTAATCGCCCTAACACGAAGATCCCCTAAAGTGATGTGAACCCTCTGTTAAGCATTGCACCTTCACTTCTAACCAACAACCGAGAAGCAGCTA
>CABHPR010158142.1:45760-63541 GCA_902168415.1 Peromyscus melanophrys | reverse complement strand
ATAAATTACCCATGGATAGTGTTTTCTAATTAGCAGGACCAACAGGCTAAGATAATGATCATAGAGAAAGACAAACACTACAAACAAATATTACATGACCATTACAAAGACAGATGCTGTGTGGGCTGGAGAGATGGATCAGCAATTAAGAGCATGTGCTGCTCTTTCAGGGGACCTGGGTTTGAGTCCCAGCACCTAGATCACGTGGTAGCTCATAACAATCTGTAACTCCAATGCCAGGGTGATCAGACGCCCTCTTCTGGTCTCCACAGGTACCAGGTATGTAAGTAGTATAAAGACATACACACAAGCAAAGCACTGATACACATAAAATAAAATAAAAAAATTAATAAGTAACTACTATGATGGATTGAAGAGTATATTAAAAAACCTGCTTATCACAGTCCTTGATGGTAGTAAAAATGACAATTTATCCCCAAACATTAAAACACAATAGTATAGGGTGATGTGTTAGAGAATAATAAGCTCTATTGTATATTTAAGGTTGTTTTTCTAATGGAAGGCTTAAAAATTAAGTATAATTTCTTGGAATACAGGAAAAAAGAGAAAAACATTTAGTAATAATAAAAAGCCAGGTTAGCAGATATGCACCACAGCCTCTCCTCTCACTCTGAGACCCTCTGATAGCCCCAGATAGACTGGGGAGAGAGGTCATCAAAGGAACTTTAGATTAATATTCAAGCTGAGTGGTGACAATAGATTTAATTTATACATCCAGAGACACATCATATGAGTGAGAAATAGATGTTCCTGTTTTACCCTGTTTAATTTCAAAACTCCAAAGAAAAGGCACTGGAAGTCTTTCTCGGGTGGGGAGAAGATGCTTCACACACAGAGAAATGATCTTGTAACTGGTATCAAACTTTTCATCAGCGACACAGCAGGAAGGGCAGGAAAGCAGTGTCTCAAAATTACTGAGGGAAAAATTCTTGGGTTCCAGAAGTTATTTTTAAGTCATACTCCAAGTAAGGACAACATGAAGACATATTGATGCATCAAGATATTTAGCCTTCCACAGTTCTTTCTGAACATACTCCCGTATATTAAGAAGATAATTCAACAAATAGTTCTTAAAGAAACTGCAAAATCACTCAGCTCATGAAGAATCTCTACCAGACGTTTGAGAAGATAGTTTGGAAATGTTATATAACTTGGGCAGGCGTCACGGCGTGTGTCCCAAGTCAGGTCTAGTCATCCATTTTAAGAAGCCAATTAAAAGGAGAAAGCACAAACATTGGAAAGAGGGACAGGGAGATCTAATAGATGCCCCATGTCCATCTTTCAAGTCCTGCAGTGAGACTGAATTTTAAATAGGAGGCCAAAATTTTGCGTATCTAAGCAGTGCTAGTCAAGGTGTGGTCCTGTCCACCATAAACCCATCATTGTCTGGACTTCAGTCTGACAAGTTCCTAAGACTGTGGAAAATCTCTTTGTGGAAGACTAGTTCCCCTTGTGGCTAGTGCCTTTTCCTTCTTGCAGCATGAGATTCTTGGGGGAAGTTTCCATTTCTTTAGAGGCCATTGTTTTGTTAGTCATAATGAGAGACTCAAGTGCCTCTCTAGAACACCTTCATTTCTGCCAGGCCAATTATAATTAGGCAGGAGGTCCAAGTGGTTAAAATGAGTTCCCAAACTCCAAGACGCCAGCAAAAAACTGGAACAGGTTACTGTCTGCTTTGGTAGTGGGCTGGTATACCTGTGTATTATCTCTAATCTATAGACAATTATAAAATGTGTCTGAAGAGCAAAATCTGTATAAGGAAATCATTATCCAAATAAAAAGCCAGACAAAATGTTCCCTGGTTTTGAGGGGAAAATATGTGTATTTGTCTGGAAAATAATTCATTTGACTCCCGTGAGTCATGACATTATGACATTGTGGCCAAAAATAACTAATTGACATCCTAGTATACTACCTGGCTCTCCAATGAAGGATTTATATCATCATAATAAACTCTGCTTCCCACCTTCAGAAATGACCTATAAAACTAACACAGGGGAGGGAACCAAATGTCATAAACCTTGACAGTGAAGGCAAGGGTACAATTAGCACAGGACTCTAGATGGGAAGAAGGGGGAAGATAAAGGTAAGTCTGAGGCTTGGATATCTTTAAGAAAGGGAGATGTGATCAATTTTCCTTCAGGTTAATGACATAAGACAAAGAATTCTCTCTCTCTCTCTCTCTCTCTCTCTCTCTCTCTCTCTCTCTCTCTCACACACACACACACACACACATACACACACACACACACACACACACACACACACACACACACACACCTTCTTAAGGAAGGAACTACCTGTAATCACAGAAGAGCTAAATAAAGTTTGGAGATAAACCAGATTATGCAAGTAAGCTAAGGCCTTCCATTTAATTGTCATGAGTGATCCATACTCTTTAAAAACATAAATTACGAGAGTTCATCTGCCAACAGAGAAGAGTTACTGAGGTAATTACTAGAAAGAGATATCTATAGAATCAGTTAAACATGCTTGATGATTGAGGAAGCCCAGGCAGGAAGGCAGACTGATCTGTTTGTAACTTACTATTTTGTGGGGTTTTTTTTTTGTGTGAATAAATGCATTCTCCTAGGGAAAATATGAAACAGAAGACCTCTACCCTGATTTATTGCTGAACTCATTGTTAAAATATGGCTTTGTGAAGTTTAATATGCAAAGTACAATCAAGAACCTCATACAATCCAGGAAAGGCGCAAAGCTACACAGAGAAATCCTGTCTCGAAAAACCAAAAAAAAAAAAAAAAAGAACCTCATACAAATACATAACAAATACATGCCAAAGTTTTGATGTAACTCATTTAATGAGAAAAATAGGAAGGTGCAAAGTTGGAGAGTAGAATGTTTAAAGGGACAGCTATCTACAAAGGATTTTTAAACAAATCTGAATCAGAGAGAAAACCAGTTAGTCCTCCAGAGTCATAAAACTACAACTTTGGAATTATATATTCTGCAGGTTCTGCCTTCAGGTTCATGAGTAATCTGAGCTCCACTGAATTAGTAAATACAGAGTGAAAGACTGGCCTGCAATTCCATGAGTTTGTTGAGCAATGTCCAGGCCTAATGTAGGAAGGGTGGATTTTATTCTCTTGATTGCCAGTTTGGGACACACTTTGCCTCTAAAAGGATACAAATGTCTCATGAAGATTTTCTTGATGCTTGATGCTCTCAACAACTGGTTTTCTTTCACCTACACTTCCATGCCAATCATCAATAACAGCAATAAACACATTAAACAAATATTGTTCATAGTCCCTCTCTTGCTTCTGAGCACCACTAGAAAGCAAGTTGTCTGTGCATAAGACTGCCACATACTAAATCCTCACGATGTTTGTTGAATTAATAGTTTAACTTTCAGATGTTATTGGCTGCCTTTATAATGCAAAGACAAAATTAGAGATGAGAAGGAGAGAGGAGAAAGATCAGCAAATGAATAGCTGCAAGGGAAAATCTGAAATCTCATACAAAAATCTGTTGATGTGGCAATTTGCAAGTTGTCTGATAAATAGCTAGGAGAAACTCTACCTTCTTTGCATGCCGCTACAGTCAGAGGATAAGGAAACAGAATTCATACAGAAGAACTGCTGGGTTGGATGACTCACTGACATTGCTGCTTAGATCTTTCATGGGCCTTTTATCTTAATGCCAAACCTACTTTTGAATAAAATAAAAGAGAAGGTCTCAGAAGAAAACGTCCTTCTACTTCTTCCAAATGTGTGGCTAAGAAAACAGAAAATAGTGACACTTATATTGATTAAAATCCATGATCCTCTGTCTTTGTTTTCTGTTACTAGAAATGCCCTACTTTGCAGACCCTATGCAAAATACTTAGAAACCAAAACACATTGAGGCTCACCTAGCTTTCAAGAGAGGATGGAGGTTCTGTCTATGCTAATGAGTATTAAAATGTCTGCTCAAGCTAAGTATGGTGTGCATACTTGGGAGGCAGAGGCCAGCTTGGTCTACATAGCGAGTTCCAGGCCAGCCTGGGCTACATAGTAGTTAGGACCACTTCTCAAACAATAAAAAGTCTGTCCAATTAAAAGAAGTTGAATGTCAACTACCTGGCATCTGTACTTTTTTTTAAGAATTTCTCTTGTATGTAGCAGTTCCCATCCAACGTAGCCAACACAAAGATCTTCATCCAAAGCTGCTTAAAATGGAAGTGTGGATAGAGTTCATTTATAGTCTTTCATAGTAAACTCAGATAAACCATCTGAGTCACTCTGGCTTATCACCAGCACTTGGTAAAACATTCAATCTATCCATACATAATGTATTAGAGCTTCATAAATATTCATTCACTGACATTGAATCGACACTTCCTGTTTTAAGGAATTGCAGACTTATAAAGACCTAGGATTTCATGGTGTAAAGCCAGGGTTTCTCCGTGGCAACCCTTGGACTAGTATTTTCTTTAAGACATAAAACCCAGACTTTTGAGGGGGAGATAGTGCAATGCAATGAGCTTGCTGATCTTATAATAAACTTCTTTTGCTTTCTGAAAGGTAGGACATTAATTATTCATTAGTTTTCTGAAAGACTCATTTTCATTTGGATTTTTTTGTTTATTTGTGGTGTGTGTGTGTGTGTGTGTGTGTGTGTGTGTGTGTGTGTGTGTGTGTGAAAAACAAATAGGAACAGGCTGAAAAGTCATATTTGTAGTCCAATTTCATTTAAGCCTAGAGGAGTGGTTCTCAACCTGTGGGTTGTGACCCCTTTGGCAAACCTCTGTCTCCAAAAATATTTAGATTATGATTCATGATTCATAACAGTAGCAAAATTACAGTTATGAAGTAGCAACAAAAATAATCTTATGGTTGAGGGTTATCACAACATGACAAATTGTATTAAAAAGTAGCAGCACTGGCGAGGTTGAGAACAGTGGCTGCAGGTTGACAGATTCTGTACTTCAAGCGCTCTTAACCAAAACTTGGAGAAAAAGAAAATGGCATCAGTAGAAGGACTATTGTGGCTCACACTTACCTTTTCCTAGAATAGGATTTCTGCTTTCTCTTTTGCAAGATGTTTTTGAGATTCAACAAAACCAAAATCCTGTATACCTTTCTCTGTCTTAAGTACATTTTCTTTTGGTCTGCTAAAGAAGATTCTAGGCCTGCTTACATCATCCTTCTTCCTTCTGTCTCTAAGAAAGGCCTCCAGTCTTCCGTATCCATTCTGTTTGGACATTGAGATCCATGAACAGAACAAGTGAAGGAGAATGGGAAAATCTGCGGTGCATGGGCCAAGACCAAAGGAAATGCTTGTCTTGACTTCATTCTTAGAAACTGAAGTACTGATTTGTCAATGGCAACTGTATAGGGAAGAAATCAAAAGAAAAAATGCTACCCAAAATGGAACTAAGATTATTAATTTATCCCCTTTGTCATGCAGAGTAACCGTGAGTAGAAACAGAACAAAACTTGAGTTTATTTAAAATCACCTTCTAACATGTGCCTGAATTAAACTTCTTTATGATATTGACCTTCGGTAGGTCTTTATCTATGGAAAATATGACTTCTAGAATATTAATAATATGTGGTTGTACTACATTATATTTCTTTTGGATACAATTCATTTGGAGAGAAGCTTATGATTACATGACTCATTAAAAAGCATGTCTGTTCAGTCTGTAGCTATCCTTGGCCAAGTTGGAGAGCCACTGGGTCAGTTTCTCCTTCTCGTTCCTTCACCAAAACCACATCACAAGGCACCTTACTCACTTTCTGAATGAACTCCTTAGCGAGTGATCTTGGTGGGTTTGTAATTATAGAAATGAGAAGGAAATGCAATAATGGCTATTTTCCAATGACATTAAATGTAATTTGGCACAAAACTCAATGCAACCTGTATTCATGCAACTTCACTTCTCCAAAGTAACTTGCTCAAGGGTTTTGTTCAAATATTTCAAACTAGAGCCTCTTAGCCCTGCTTGGAAAGTCTTTTCTATTATCCTTATGAAATAGAATGGCTCAAACCTATCACAAAGTCATATATAAATAACGATTTCAGGACACTGTTGTTGTAAAGTGACTAAAATATTAATTTCTGACAAAAGAGAGCATGCTATTCCTTTGGTTGAGGGTGTGTGAGAATCCAGGTTGCGATGGGTTTTTTAATGTGGACCTTGGTTTTATACTGCTCTTTAAAAACTGCATTTACATTCTCTTCTACTATCTCTATGGGGGAAAGTAATTAGAAATCGAGTCGTCAAGAAAATAAGTAAACATTATAGGCATTCTTTAACGATTGGAACTCTCCTGAAATCCCTCTCTTAAAGAATTGAATGTTTTATTTCCTTATGCTTCCTGCAATTTCTGTACTGTGTTGACTGAAGGCAGACTGGTAGATGACCTTGAACTTGCCTTTTCTTATTGAGATTTTCATCAAAAATACACCAAAATATGCAAAGCATTTGATTATTCTTTCATTAATGTCCTGTCCTTGGATAACTTTATAGCCATTTATTCTGAAACAGTGGCTATTAGATCTGGGAGACTCCAAGGAAGTGGTCCTCCAAACCAGCTGTGCACAGAAATCAAAAGGGTTTTTTCCATAGCTGTCTCTCCAGGCCAGATTTATTAAATCAGCTTATGCAATATGGTCAAAATAGTCCAACAGCAGCTGTCTCCCACCTAAATAACCAAGAACAATGCCTGACAGATGTGTGTACTGCTGTTTTTCATATATGCAGTGAAATTGATTAATCAAGAATAAATTAATTTCATTGTGATTATATATACATAATGTATGCATTTTAGTCAAACAATGATAATATTAATAATCCACCCTGTGTTTTGATTATATGACAAACACTATACCTTCTGTTATATGTATCTTTAGAACTCAAGGAAGCAAAGGCTGTTCGCTGTTTTCATGTGAGAAATAATCAGGCTGAAGTTCAATAACTTGATCATTTTTATATAGCTGAAGCTGGCTGAGTTTTAAACTTCATGCCTAATTATGCAACCTTGCTGCCTCCCAATAGTTAACTGATAATATATTCTCAACAAATCATCCTTTCTTATTCAGAAATATTTTAATTTTAAAAATAAGGTCTAAAATCACTGTTTTGAAATATGCCACCCAATCCAATGTTTTCAGAATGTGCACTGGACAAAGCATTAGGTGTTTCATTTTTATTTTCAATTTGACTGGCTCTACTGTTTGGAAACAATCAAATCCTACTTTTAACCTCACAGCCAGGTGAGTCACAACTAAGCTATAGTACAGACATTCATTCCTTTTTGTTTGTTTGTTTGTTTGTTTGGTTTCTTTTTTTTTGTGACAGTGTCTCATTTAGTATGTAGTCCAGGCTGGCCACAAGCTTGGACTCCTCCTACTTTAACATTATTCATAATGGCAATATAGGTGCATGCCACCACACCTGGTGAAAATAATCATTCTTCACAGAACTCTTGGTTTTCACAATTGCCAGTAGTACCTGGATCTAAGGTAGAAATGTTTACTTTCACCTTTGGAGACAAATATACAAAGTAGAAATTATTACTCATTCCATACAGGAGGATTTATTTCCAAGGATTCTGAATGCTTGAAAAGTTTTGCCTAAAGCATGTTCAAAGATTTACTACATATAAGAATGTGTAAGCTCACATGAGCAAGAGTTTCAGGATTTCACTCTAAGACAAAGTTACCTAAAGCAGGTTTGATACAAGATATTTAACCCCAACCACTGATATCTCTGTTTTATCTAGAAGAATAACTGGTGTCATCATAGTAATGGTGACTAAAACAGTGGGTGCAATTTATTAGCTGTTAAGTAGATGCTATCACTAGACTGTTTTTACATACATACATATATACATACATACATACACATACATACGCATATGTGCATGAACATGTAATTTCATATATAAAATAGTATGGGTAAACATTATGAAACCCGTTATTTTTGCCATTTTTTTTCCAAAAATGAGAGATTATAAAGCTTGCTCTAGGAAATGTAGTTGGGAATAATCAAATGAGTGACTCCTAAGCTGTTCCCACCTTTACTTTTTGTCTAGTAAATGACAGTCCATTTAAAATGACTGTCATCCCAGGAGCTTATCACCTTCACCTTATGTATTCTGGTATATTTACACATCCTCATGCATTCCACAAAAACTGGAATGTAGATTTGAGTCGAGGGAAACACACACTGTTCTACTTAGTATCCAGTTAGATCTATAGTTTAAATTACTGTCTGTAGTGGACAAAGCAATAGTCCTTCTTCGGTTTGCTTGCCTTTGTCATTGGGGACATCCGTTCCCTGTAGCGTTGCTTCACTGAAATATTCAAATCCTTGATAATTTTGGCTACAACACAGTCAATTTTGGAAATGGAAGTGTTTTTATTAAAGATATATTAAAATTAACTGTAATTAGTCTAGCAGTTAAAATTTTTAATGGCTTTCTTTGGCTGTTTAACTTGTCACATTTGATAAGACATACAGATTAATCACATTTTTTAGTATCTGAATTTTGTCATTTCGAAATATTGTGACACTACAATTTTCACTTCTTGATTTATATGTGAATTTTGAAATAAGGTGGTATGAAAATGTTAGCTTATAACTTTATGTTCGGGGCTTAAAGTAATTGGAGTCACTGAAACGAATATTCCTCAAGAAGTACATGATATCAAAGTTGGTAGTTCAAATGAGTGGGAGATTGTGTGTTTGTAATGTTGTACCCTGCTTCATGTTTATCCACCAACCTCCCAAGAATGCACATCTGCTGCCACTGGCTCAGTTGAGATTTCTTGAATGCTACAGGTAGGCATCTCTTTGTAGAGATTTGGTTTTTCCCAGAATTTATCAGACTTCTCAAGTTTGGCTTGTGGTCTCCACACTGGGAGTAAAAACTGTGAGATGAGGGCTGAATATTTAGATACTGAACCTCATTAATTGAATCATGGTGTAGTTCATCACTGCCTTGTCTATATAACAGTGTGATACATTTCTCTTTCTGATTTCTGAAATTCCTTTTCTCTCTGAACTTCTGTGACTCCATGCCAGTCCTGGATATTCTTTGGCTTCCCACTCTGGAGAACAACTTAGTTTTTATGGAGTCTCATTGGACAGAGAAAGGGACTTCACTTAGTTTTCTTTCCATTTTATTCATCAAGAAATATATGGAGTCGGGCGGTGGTGGTGGCGCAAGCCTTTAATCCCAGCACTTAGGAGGAAGAGACAGGCAGATCTCTGTGAGTTCGAGGCCAGCCTGGTCTACAGAGCAAGATCCAGGACAGGCATCAAAACTACACAGAGAAACTCTGTCTTGAAAAAAAAAAAAAGAAAAGAAAAGAAAAAAGAAATAGATGGCATGGTCGTAGTGAGGTTGTGACCATTTAGAAAAATACTGAATAGTGCTATGTCATGGGGTTGGAAAGAGCTGTGAGCTACATAGTCCTGAAGGAGTGGGGAGAGAGAGCCATAAGGAAAAGAGATGTGGCTCTGCTCCAGATCAGGTACCACAATAAGTCAAACCAACTAGAAAGGATGAATCCATGCAGATGGCCTACCAGGACACCCCAAACGTAAAAGGAAGGAATCAATTTGGAGAGCAATGGAAGATATTCATTCCTACTTGCTAGTATTTATTTACTAGACACTCATGGAACAAGAAAGCATTTCCCAAATCATTACTCAAGACATTCTGAGAACCTCACACATCAGCATGTTGGACAGGACTCCCCAGAGACCTAAGATCTGACTGGAGATCTCAATCTGCAGTCATCCATGGAATTCACTAAATCCACAGACAGGAGCAACATACTTTTCCATTTTCACTGTTTTTCAGAGTGGAATACTTCTCATCATGATCTGAGAGGCAGTGTGCTATTATTGAGAAGGAGGGGACTTTCTAGTTTCCGTTCTATTTTCTCATCTTTCATTAGCTCATGTGACTAACTCTGTATACCTCTCTTCTATCGTCACAGGAATGGTGACATCTGTTCAGACAGTTTTCCAGTGGGTTTTTTTGGTTACAATTATTTATTTATTGCAGGCATGCACACTCACATGCCACCAACATGTGTGGATGTCAGAGGACAACTTGAGGGAGTCATTTTTTCTTTCTTCTACCATGTGTGTCCCAACTCATGTCATTATGCTTGGTGACAAGCCCTTTTACCCTCTGACCTAGCTCTCTGGCCTCCAGTGTCCCTTGCAATAGCAAATACAAAAAGATTCAAGAGTCTTTTTAAAATGCTACATTCTGCCGGGTGGTGGTGGCGCACGCCTTTAATCCCAGCACTCGGGAGGCAGAGCCAGGCAGATCTCTGTGAGTTGAGGCCAGCCTGGGCTACCAAGTAAGTCCCAGGTAAGGTGCAAAGCTACACAGAGAAACCTTGTCTCAAAAAAACAACAACAAAAAATGCTACATCTATCTGTATGAAAATGTGTGGTTGTTATTCATCAAAATACAGTCATAAGTAAAATTTATGAACCTGCCTAAAAGAACAAATATATGCGGGTGTCAGTGACTCCCATAATTTCAGGACTCCAAATAACTACTGAAAAGTTGGAATTATTTGAAGTATACTTAGATGATGATTATTTTTTAATTATCAATTTTGAGATTAAACTTAGGCAAATGAAAAAATGTATGCAAAAATTTAAACTACTACACGTATTATATTTGCTTCCCTTAATTACCCATATCTTTAAAGCTATCATCTCCTTGGCTTCAGGAGAGGTTATCATGTAGTTTTCTAAATTGTAAAATTCAATGCTTTGAATATTTAAATACCAGATAGGATATATTTAGTAAAATGTATTATGTCTGCTAACTAAAGATAGAATAAACATAATATGTAAAATTCAGAAAACACAGGAAATATATTGTAGAAAATCTATAATGATTTCATTACTCCAGGGGGAGTCACTATACATTTATAAATACAAAAAGACTTTTTTTTGCTTGTAAAATTAGAATGTATTGTTCTAACGTTTTCATTTAAATACTGTAAACATTTTCCATTTGGTTATTTTCCCATTATTTCAATGACTGTATGAGTAAATTAAAGTACTTTAACAAATCTTGTATTGCTAAATATGTAGCTCTTTAGAAAGTGTCTTTGATTATCAAGAAAATGTGACAATTTTCATAAGTGTTCATGGAAATTTGAGAGAATAGGAAATTGTATTTTTTTTTCTGAAGAAATCAGTTCCTCAGCAAATCAGTTCAAGTACATAATATCATTGGTATGATTCACTACCTCAGAGATATTTAAAGCACATCAGACATATTTTTATATCTTCAAGTCAGATTTCCACAAGTGCTTCTTATTAAGATACAGTAATTACACAATAAATAAGATTATCTCAGAGAGATAAATGCATTGTCTACTGGAGCTAAATTTTTAGATGATGCTAATGTGGAGCTAAGTGGAAGATAAATCTATTTCTTAACAGGGATATATGGGCACACAAATAAAGATCTGTTCCAGAGTCAGTCTTGTATATACTAATTTGAAATTCTTAAATAATTAATCTCTCTGATTTTCCCATTAAAAAGAGTCCATTTCTTATACTTTACTCCCTCAATTCATTTATTAAAGTAATAAAGTGAAAATGCCACAGAATCACATTTATGTGAAGTGTTCTTTATAACCTCAAAGATGTTTCTTCAATAAGTATCTAAATCAACAACCATAACAAATTAAATCCAATTATTTTTGTGTTCAGTTCCTAACAGAGTTTTGCTCTGTGTAGTTTCTTTAGTTTTATTTCCTAAGATGAAACTTTTTTTAAGACTATGGGAGGCATTGCCTGTATGTTCTTAGCTATAGAATTTATCCTTGTACATCAACCATGTCCTTGGCCCTTGATCAGCATTATGCTCTATTTGATTATTATTTCTTCATCTCTCCTTTGTAAGTGTCCAGGGTCACATGACATTAGCTTATCATTTGATGCCATCTCCCCTGGCATTTCCCAGTGCTTTCCTTCCAGCCCATCTTGCCTATTCCTGCCGTTTCCCTCAATTCCATCTCTGGGTCAGAGCGCAAATAGCCAAGCAGTAAATATTTTAGGACTTATAAGTCACAAACTGCCACTTTCCCCTTGTATGTGAGAGTAGCTGTAAGCTCTACATAAACAAATGGCTATAGCTGTGCCCCAGTAAAACGTTATTTGGAAAAACAACAGCAGATTGAATTACCTAATAGCCCTTTCTCAAATTTTGGCATGATATGCTTCATTATTATGTGTCTTCATTTATGAGTATACCTTTCTATCTAGGTGTCTGCTTAAAAATGTTTGAAACTGAAGGGGAATCAGATTCACAACTATATCCATTTTGTCCTAAAGGTTTGCCTTGTCACAGAGAAGGGGGAAAACTTGAAAATGGATGCAACATAATCAGCATCCAGCTCTGCGTCACTGAAGGTTGTTCTCTTGTTCAGTGATGGATTTCTCCAATTGCACTCAATGAAACACCCTGATAATATCAATGGTATTCACATTTATTTAGTGTTTACTGTTTTCTATGCATTATATTAATCATTCAGAGCAGCCCCCAGAACTGTGTCCTATTGTCTCTATTCTACGGATGAAGAGTCTGCATGTTTCAGGAAATTGCTCAAGGGGACACTGGTGGTCAATTGCAGAAATAAGACAAAGATTGATACTCGTTCTCTCCCCTGTTAACTTTTCATCAGCTATAGACGCTTCTCCAGTTCTACTATAAAATAAGGAGTGTACAAAACAGTTGCTGTTACCTATGAGTGTGATACACACCTGTATATTTTCTTCCTCTGTCTTCTAGTGGTACTCATTTTGGTCAATTTTTGTTGTTGTAACAAAATGTCCAAGTCTGGGAACTTTATAGAAAATAGAGGTGTATTTTGGCATCAGGGCCTCATTATGCATTCATAACATGGACAATCTGGACATTGTGAGACAGCGTGAGAGTGCATGAAACCTAAGAAGAGTGGCACTCCTACATCCTAATGACATCCTTCCAGAAGCTTCCACCACATGAGCTTTTGTAAGACAAACCTTGTCTAAACCACCTCAGACCTCAATTTGGAATCATAATTGTATTTCAGTTCTGTGTGAAAGGACTCTAGCCAGCCTGAACATGGCAAACATGGCTCTGGCCTTGCCTTTCTCCCCCATTCCCTCTGCCTTGCTAAAAATCTTTGGATTACATTCCTAAAGCTAGCCTCCAAGGTATATTCCTTTATTTGGCCACTTTCTCCTCCTGAGACTGACTGCCAAGATCCAGCTATCAAAGTATTGAAGTTCAGCAATCAAAAGTCCCCTCTGGCTCACCTTATTAACATGCCCAATTAAAATTAAACACCTCATCCTAACACAGGGTTTCCCCTTTTAATCTTAAAACCACCATTTTCCTATGTGCCACGTCTGTCTCCTCTCTGTCCAAAGCAGTACTTTGTCCCTCTAGAACAAATACCCTTCCCCCTGTCCCTTATCTCCTTCTCTGTTGTCCTCTATCTCCTGTCTTGTCTCTTATTCCTTGCCCTTTGTCTCTCTGGGGCAAATAAATCTCCTTTGTGCTGAGAACTTGATCTTGTGGTGTCCTGAGCTGATACCATTCCTTTCACTATGGGCAAATGATTATCATGCTGTTTGAATTTCTTAGTTTTTCTGACTATACCATCCATTTTATTCCTAAATTGCACAGTAAGATTATGAAAATGTCATTTACTTTTTTTCTATGGACTTAATTCCAGTGTCTGCTTCACTGTCTAATCCTGATTACTAAATTCAACCAAATGCAGCCACTTATTAATTTTAGGTCATTCATTACTACACCCCTGCTGGAATAAATTTAAGTACCAATGTGACTTAGCATAGATTCTCTAGGAAACAATGTGCTACAAAACATACACAAGAGTAATGAGTGTTTGCCTTGAGGATGGTGGGAGTGCCAGGAGTAAGAGAATCTGGCCAAGGAAGCACATCAGAGCAGACTAGAGACCTGACCATAGTGTCATAAGTGAATGATGGCTCCCTCTCTAGGTGAACACCCTGCTTCTACTTCTGGACTTCTCAAACAGCTGATGGAGACAACTGTGAAAAAAGCTACACATCCAGGGAACTACACCTGGGCCTGGAAGGAAAGAGACAGCCACCCTGGGAGCTGGGAGCATTGGATTTGTGAACCGGACAGCCTTATGGGTGGTGTGGTGGTGACAATTATTGTGTGACAACACTTTTCTTGGGGAAACAACACCCAAGTCTATTCACCCCAGATAGGGAGCCCATGACAGACCCAAGTATGGGTACTATCAACTTGGTGGACCAATGGATTTTATTGGGGCAGTTGTGTGTGTAAGTTAATAGATAATACCATGATGGTGGTGGTTCCATCTTGCCACTGAGCAAGTGGCTAATGGCCAAGGAGGTACTCAGAGCTGAGATCATCTGAGAAGGAGCATAAACTGTTCCCAGAAAGCAGCAGGAACTCCAGAATAGTTCCATATTGCACCAGTCACTGCCCCTTGTTAGCTCTGACTTCCTTTCTCCTTGGTCTCTGTATAATCATCCTCTCAAGTCCCTATTAGAGACTGAAGAGACACTGGGCATTCTTCACTGCAGGCTCTCCATTCACTTTGTCCTTGAGGAGTACTCAGATATTAAGCTTATTCTCTGAACAGATTCCCACTTTCAGCTGAAAAGATGGGGTAGCTTTACTGCTCCCACACTACTGCTCTGCACCTGTAGGACATGATTTATTCTCACATCTAAACACTAGCTTAGGGCCTACTGAAAACACTCTGCCTCCCTGATTCTATGCAGGCTATGAACAGTAGTAATTCCCCTCTAAAATCCTTATAACTGATCAGGTTCTGTGCTCTCCACAAGCGCTAAGCCTGAGGGAGACACGGAGGTAGCAGTTTATCATTATATCAGCATCTAATTGTCTTGCTTTTAAGCTAAATTCCTCCAGCTGAGAAGTCCCCTTTCCCAAGCTTGCCTGGTAGGGATTGAGATGGGAACACAATCAAGCTTCTCTACATCTCTCCTGTCTTAAAGTAGTAGATGGTAGAGACTTTTCAAATTCACAGCCGAATATTGTATCCTCTCCCTCCCTCAATTCCCTTCTTCCCACCTCCCTCTCCTGGACTTGCTACCTTTCCTTTGGTTCCTATGGCTAGAATTTATTCCCTCTGCATAAGGCTCTGGTTTGGCATTAGTCAGCAAGCACTCAGAGTATGAATTTATTTCTGGCTTTGAATCAACCAGTGCTATCATAGAAAGAAATAATATACAGGGAATAATGTCAGGGAAGAAAAACTGATACAGGCTGGTACAATGGCTGAAACACAGCTTCCTTCCCTCCTCCCTCTTTCTTTCCCAGGCTCCCACTCCCCACCTTGGGGATTAATGGTACACTTTCTTCTGTCTGATATATTCTGGGTTCTGCTTTCTGGAAGAGTGATTCTGAGAGTTAAGTCACCAACCCTGGGACAAATGGCTGAGTTGCCTATTTAACATATAAAAGTGAACCTTGCTACCAGGTTCTCCAAGCATCCCTCAGCCCCTAACCTGTTACAGGGTTCTCCTGGCTTGCATACCCCATCCTTTACCCTGAATTCTCCAGCCCATAGGGCTGGGATGTTCTTCCCTATATAATCCAGCCATTTTGGTTACCTGACATTTTGTGTATCATGTATCCTCTCTTCCCTCCCTTCTATTCTCCCTACATGGCCCAGCTGAGTCTAGTCATGTCCACCCTGGACTCTCCCAGATATCCTTGTCCCTGCCTCTGACTACACTCTCCCACATGTCTATAAATAAATTTCCTCCTCCAAGCATATCTAGGAGCAATCTTGTCCTTTCTTTTTTTAATCTATCTATCTGTCTGTCTCTCTCTGTCTGTCTGTCTCTGTCTATTTTCATTCATTAAGGAAGTTGGGAAGTGTAATAGTTAAGATGTATAAACTGAAGAGTAAAACCCTTGAGAATAGAGTATTGAGGAAGCAGGTCAGGGCTATGGCTCTGTAGAATCGCCCCTCAAGGATCTATTAGCTTGGTAGTGACCTAGACCTAATCTGTTCTCAAGGCACTAGTAGAAAGCACACATGATTTCCTGTTTGAGACAGGCAAGTTCAGCGTCCATTGTTCTTACTCTATTTTCTCCACCCAGCGTACAAAACCTGTTTGATTTGAGATGCAATGCTGTGCTAATGTAATGTCCCCCACTTTCTGGCTTGAGAAAGTACTTTCCCTTGGTTCTTTGAGATAGAATTTACTCCTTCTGCATAATACCATGTGTTCAGACATCACTCAACGAGCTCTCCAAATGTAAGAGTTATTTCTGGGTTCTGAATCTATGCGTGCTGCTATAGAAAAAATAATACCCGTATTCTACACATGTGAACTTTGTGCGTCTTGAAGAATAGAAGGCAAGGAGTGCTGATCTAGTTTGGTACAATGGCTCAAACAGCTGTATGCTCTCTTTTGGAGCTTAGAATTTAAATACAGTCACATAGTCACTAGCAAATATAAATATGTGCACTTGGGACTAAGAATGGGAGCCCAGGGTCATTTGGGGACTCAAAGCTCAATTTTCCTATTGGATTAAATATTGCCACTCATTTTGGCTGCACTGAAAATTCTATCAATCTTTGGATTGGTTTCTTAGTCTCCTTCTCTTACATTTTTAATCCACAGACTGTGACTGTCTGCCCCTCCCACTTCTTTTCTATCTACCTTTTCAGCCTTGCTCCTCACAACCACCTTTGTAACTCCTTTAGGAAATGGCCACCTTGTGTTTTTCACTGAGGGAGCCTGGCTGTTCCTCCCTGCTCCTCTTGCCTATGCAGGAAATACTCAAAGAACGCAGATATGGAAATGTCTCCCATTTATATTCATTTGGTATTTGGGGCTGGTATAGAATATGAATGGGATCTTTTTTTTTTTTTTAACCCAAGTCAATATTGAATTCAAATGTCAGTCATTTGTAAAGGGTACATTTTAACGCATTCCATTTTCTGGTCTTTCCAATGTCAAATCAAATACACAGGCTTCTGGGAGAATGTACCATGAATAAGACACTACGCATCTCTTTCTTGGAACGCAAAGACAAATAACATGGCTACTGGGTTTGAAATTATTGAAATGACAAGCCATGAGCACTGTGTGTAGGGATTTATAAGTAACTGAGAAAGATCTTAATGACTGTTGGAGAAGTCACTTGCCTCAGTTGCCTAATTGGGAAAATTAACTTCCTATTGGTTTCTGTTTCCTGGAGTTGTGCCAATTTATGAAATATTCTCTCTCTCTCTCTCTCTGTGTGTGTGTGTGTATGCTCCAGTACATGTGTGCATGTGTGTGAAGAGACTAGAGGACAACTTCAGGTGTCACTTCTCAAGAGAGCCACCCACCTTGTTATTGATTTAGAAATTATTTTAATTTTATATGACTGCAGGCTTGCTGAGTCATCTCGCCAATCCTCCTCCCTTTTATCTCAGACAAGTAGAGCTTACTAGGTAGGCTCAGATAGTTCAGTTAGCCCCAGGGATCTGCTTGCCTCCACCTCCCTAGTGCTGGGATTATAAATGCACACCATCATACCCAGCTCTTGTACATGGATCCTGGGAATCAAATTTGGATCCTCCTGCATTTATGGCATGCATTTTATAGACTGAACTTTCTCCCTGACCTGAAAACAATTGCGTTTTAACAAAATAGAAGTTTATTTGATAAGAGCCTAATACACACACACACACACACACACACACACACACACACACACACACACA
>CABHPR010158142.1:0-45750 GCA_902168415.1 Peromyscus melanophrys | reverse complement strand
ACACACACACACACACACACACACACACACACACACACACACACACACATATTCTTTCATGCAAGACACCTCATCCTGTGCTTGGAGTGGTGATACACACCTACAATTCCAGCACTTGGCATATAGGACAGCGTCTCCTTAAACTTCAGGCCAGTCTAGAACACACAGTGTTCTCAGTGAGCCCTTGCCTCAAAAAGGAAAAGAAGGAAAGAGGCCTTACCAGTCAGCAAATGCTCAAATGAGACAAGCTGCTCTAGGATGAAACATCAGTCTATTTTCCCTTAGTGCTTTTGGTCCCAAGTATATCCTGCAAAAATTTAGTGCCAGGTGTTTTCAAAAGAAGGAAAACTCTTAGTGGTATGCAGTCATAGATGTTTTCAAAGTTCTTAGGCTATAACTAAAGCATTGTAAAGAGATGAGGGCAGTACATAAATGTGAAAATGTCCCCCTAGTGTAAGCCCTTGGAGGTTTCATAATCTGTTAGATTCTGGCTTCTCTTTCTCCACCTGTTTTCACTGTTTCCCTTTTTAGGATCATTGGCTGTGTAAACTCATTGGCCTTATATACTAGTATATGACCCTCTTTTGCATTAAGGCATCAGTGAAGTACAATGCCTTGATGTGCCTTTTTAAACCTAATTACTGGGCTGGAGAGATGGCTTACTGGGTAAAGACACTTGTTGCCAAGGCTGACAGCCTGGGTTGTATCCCCTAAACCTACATGGTGGAAGGAGAGAACCATATCCTGTGAGTTATCCAGTCCTCCACGTCCACACATGGACCATGGTGTGCATGCGCACACACACACACACACACACACACACACACACACACACACACACAGCAACACACAAATAAATAAGTGAATGCAAAGCTTTGAATTGCTCATTATACTTTTGGAGATACAGAAGGAAAACTACTTAGGGCAGGTCTCAGTGCCTACAACAAGGGAGGTTGATGAAGCTCATTTAACCTCTAGACACCTTTGAGCATGGCTCTGTCATTTCAGTCTTTCTGAGTGAACAAAAGCTTATGACACATGTGTCTCCTAATTTATAGAATAAAGCCTATGTCAAGTTTGGGGGAAGGAGTTTTAGACAGTGTTGGACTTTCTCTGCACTTACATGCATTATTCAAGCCCTTTCCACTGAAAAATGAACTCAGTCTCGCCTGCAAAAGAGCAGTTCTTCAATGCCATTGTGCACTTCTCCCTCACTTATAAACCCACATACAGAAGACAATTACACCCTAGTGAGCCAGCAATTTTAAAGCTTTCTCAAGTAAGCTATGCTCTCTGATTCTCTGTTCTGACTTTTATATTGCACTGTTTTTCCACTTTCTGACTCCTTCTCTTTAATGCCGAGGCCTAGCCCCTTCTCCAGCTGAGCCCCCAAGACAGTTGGTTCTAGGAAAGCAAGCTCCTGCTTCCCTGCTTTATTTATCCAAACATTTCTTGACTTTCTCCTCGGTCTCTTTTTGGAAGAGTTTTCCATGGCTTCTCTTTGTCATCTGATAATACCTCTGTGCCCTACTGGTGCTGGCCCTGGCATTAACCAGCATTCTCATCCATGCCTTTCAGTCTTTCTTTGAAGCACTTGTGATTTGTAGCTCCGAATTTATTTATGTGGTGACTTGTTCAGGGTTTTTATCCTGTCCTGTGTTCAAAGCTCCACAAGACAAAGTGAATTTGAATTTTCAGCAGTTGTTTCAGAGTTTTGCACATGGTGTATCTCAGCTCTGTGGCACAAATGGGTAAATAGTCCAACTTTCCCTCACGTCCAGGGACGTGAACATGAACTTGACAAAATCCAAGATCCATGACTTTAGCCGGTTTAAGCTGTCTGCCTCAAACACATGTAAAGCACACACGGTGGGACCATTTTGTGGTAGGAATGTGATAATCTGTTCAAAACACTTAACAGAGTACCTAACGCATAGAAACTAGTAGGTAAATGATAGCTAAAATAGTAACATGACTTTCCATTGACTAACATAGTAAGCAGAAAAACAGTATCCAATTTATGGCCTGTTTCCTTTTTGAACAAGTAAGAATGTTTACTAACTCCTAAGTGAATGTAGAATTTAATTGTCTTGGTCTGCGACATCAATCGTTACATTTAATATTAATGAATAAAAAATTGAATTTTTATCTGCCCAGCACGGCATTTAGAGATAACTAAAGTAATGCCATGTCCCCTAAAATGATATGCTTTATGATTTAAAGTTAAGGCGAGTTTGTCCCCTGTGTGCTATTAGGAAGAAACAATGCTATTTGCTTTCACATCCTTTCTCATAATCCTTGAGGTAAACCTCACTCACCCCATTCAACAGATAAGAAAAGCAGGCTGGGCCTGATTAAGTGAGCTGCCAATTCAGTTGAACAGAGATTTATTGAGCATCTGCTCTATGCCAGGTGCTCAGAGAGATAGAGAAGGACCTGGGCTCTCAGGAAAGCAGGGTTAGTAAGAAGGGCTGCAGTCACCCCAACTAGAGTGACCTGGGGTCTTTCCCTCCCCACTTGTAAGCCTTGGGGTGAGCAGTGTATTTGCTGAGGAAGGGAGATGAGGGCATTGGGCCCTGAAATGGGAATCCAAAAGGCTGACAAGAACATCTGATCTCCCAACCTAATAGAGAACTCCGAGGGCGTGACAAGGGTGCCTGAAACCCAGAGGCCTGCCCACTCTCTCACTGTCACAGCAGTAAAACTAATTGCCCCCAGGATCCTCGATTATCTGTGACCCAGCTGCTGCTGTGAACATTTGACAAATGAACAGGCAGCCCTCTAAAGAGGGTTTGTTTACAGAAAAAGACACAAGCATTGCAGAGTTACCCCTGGCCTCCTTCCCATACTCCAGGAGCCCCTTGTGGCCCCAGCTGCTCTTTGTTCCTGACTAGTGGCTAAGATGTCTCCTTCCAGTTCCTTCCGAGCATAACAGGGATTTTCTAAATTACATAAAAGGAGAGTGGCGCTCATTGTTTAAACTTGGGCAAATCACTTAAAGTCATTATATGATTTGGGTGTGTTGCTCACAAGTTCTCATTTAGAAAAATCGCTGAATTTATATATTAATTGCATTTTTAAGTGAGAACTTTGGGTGTAGTTGGGGTGAGGTGAGGTTATGCTGTTGAGGCACCCATGCTGGCTTTAGCGGTAGTGACAGTTACTTTTAGTTGTCAGCTTGAAAAAATACAGAATTACCTGAAAAGAGAGTTTTAATGAAGGATTATCTAGGTCAGATCAAACTGTGGGCCTGTCTGTAGAAGATTGTCTTGATTATATTAACTGAGGTGGAATGATCCACCCACTGTGGGTGGCTCTATTCCCTAGTTAGGGGATCCTGAACAATTGTAGAGAAAGTGAGTAGAACACAGGCATACATGCATTCATTCTTCATGTTTTGGTTTTTTTTTTTTCTTCAAGTTCCTACTTTGACTTCCAATGCAATGATGGTCTGTAACCTGGGATATAACATGCATGCTTTCTCTTATGTTGCTTTGTATTTTATCACAACAGAAAAGGAAATGAACATTGTGGTTGCACAGGGAGAAAGCAGTAAATTGCTTGTAGTGAGTTCAGATACCCAGCTCCCATTTAAACTGTAATCCCAGAACTAGGGAGGTAGAGGCAGGTGGATCCTTACAGCTCACTGGGTGGCCAGTCTAGCTGAATCAATGAGTCAAAATCAGTGTCCAAAAGTATAAGATAGAGAGCAATAGAGGAAGACACTTGACATTCACCTACTGATTCTACATGCACACATAATATGTATGCATACTTCCATAAACTTATATACACACATGAACATATGCACAAATATATCACAAATATGACAGGAAGGAAAGGAGGAGGAGATGATCTAACATACTTTTTTTTCTGTATGATGTCCTTTGTGGATTTGAGTTCAGGTAAAATAGAGAGCTGTGGAGAGCTTTGGACAATGGTATGCTATAATTTGACCCCAAATATTTAACAAATTCCAAAGGTGGACATAAATGCTATTACTGGAATTTTGGGTCCCCTCTCTTTAGTTCTTAGTCTCTTTAATGAAAGAACTTTAAAATGGGCAGTGAGAAGCTTGTGCCAGTAGTTTTTCTTTTATTCAACTTGACAGAGCTAAGTCCATCTGGGAAGAGGGAATTCTAATTGAGGAATAGCCTCCATCAGATTGTCTTGTGGGGGCATTTTCATGAATAATGATTGATATGAGAGGATTATGTCAATATGGGCAGTACCACCCTGAACAGGTGGTCCTAGGTTGTATAAGAAAGCAAACCATGATGAAGTAAGCCAGTAAGCAGTATTCCTCAATGGTTCTGTATCTGTTCCTACCTCTATTCATGCCTTGGCTTCCCTCAGTGATGGACAGTGATCAGGACATGTAAGCCAAATAAATCCTTCCTTTCCAAGTTGCTTTTAGTTATTGTTTTTATTGCAACAGTAGAGAGCAAAGTAGGGCAAAGCCCAAGAACAGTTTTATTAACTTGAGCGAAAACTACCAGAGCGGGCAAGATGTTAAGTCTCAGCAATAGCTGGGAGGGGAGAGATGAAGGAGAGAAAGAGAGAAAGTCATTCTTTTTAGCTTAGGGCCCAAGAAAGCAATGGAGGTTGGCAAGTAGCTATATGGTAGACACTCAATTGCATGGCAGAAGGAGGGGTGAGGAGCTTCAGAGAGCATGTGACAAAACCATCAGGGAATGCATGCCCAGTCTTTGGCTAGTATCTGAAGGAAAAAGATAGAAGGAATGAGTGTCTGGCCACAGAAAATGTTCACTAAGTGTTATCATGTGGACTCAGGAATCAGTGGTGAGTGGGGTGGAAATGTTTTCCTAGGGAGTCACTGCTTTGAGATAGTCACAACTAGTATCAGGTCTCACCCATATTCCTTCTTTCATCTTTACTTAATCAGGTGACCATGTAGGAGTGGCTTGTCATCTCTTTTCCTCTGTTGTGGCAGTAAAGTATCAGGTGAAACAAATTGGAAGGTAGGTACAGAAGTAGCCATCAAATCAGGAAAGAGTCATCAAGACAGGGAAAACCCTTTCCCCTCATTCTCTTTCCCTAGCTGAGCTCCAGGTTGTAATTACATAACATCACACATACACACATCTTCATGTGGCTTTTGTAAGAAAAGGAATGACTGCTTTTCCATGGCTCTCCAGCTGTCCCTTCTCTTTGTAAGGGCTGGAATTATTCATTGGAAGAAGATAGGCATTTATACATTGATGCTTGATACTACTCATTCCAAGCCCTACTGGGTCACTGTCCTAGTTAGTGTTTTGTCAATTTAACACGTTAGAGTTCTTTAGGAAAAGGAACCTCAACCAAGAAAATGACTCCATCAGATTGTCCTGTAGGGAAGTCTATAGGACATTATCTTGCTTAATGATTGCTTTTGGAAGGTCCAGACTACTATGAGCATTGCTACCTCTGGGCATGGTTTCCTAGATGGTATAAGAAATCAGACTGAGCAAGCCATGAGGAGCAAGCCAGTAAGCAACATTCCTTCATGGGCTCTGCTTCAGTTCCTGCCTCTAGGTTCCTGCCTTGAGTTTCTGCCCTGACTTCCCTCACTGATGGATTGTTACTTGGAAGTGTAAGGTGAAATATGCCCTTTCCTCCCCAAACTGCTGTGGTCTTGGTGTTTTATAGTGGTGACAGAAACCTAACCAAGACAATGCATTACCAGATGGGGAATAACCTTCTACTTCCTAAGTGAGTGGCCTGTCTTAGGGTCCCTTGGCAGGATTAGGCTTTCTTCTTAATTTAAAGGCTTTTTCTTTGTGGCCTGGGGATTAGAAAGAGAATTGTGGACTGTCCCAAATGGAAAATAAGATTCCAAAGAAAGTTAATCAGAAGTACCCATTTTTCTGCCTTTTAAAACTTGATATTTTAAAACTTAAAATGGAACATAGGAAACAGTGTTTGTGAGTTGTTAGGTGTGCCTTGAGGACCAGTGGCATTTCCCTATCTGTCATTGGCCAGTTGGTTAATGAGATCTTGGCACATTTTGGAATGGATGGAATATATCTCTCCATGCCTTAAGGATCTGCTTTAATAGAAGGTGTCTTTCCTCAAAACTTTTCTGCTTACCTGTGAGCACATCAGTTGCCGACAGTAAGTCTCAGTGATTATGAGGAAGAAGAAGATGAAGGAAAGGAAGTGGTTAGCTATATTTTTAATTACGGTAAGCTATATTCTTAGAATAAGAGAAGGCAGGATTTAAAACCTGAGTTATAATAAGTGCAATGTGATATTTTTGGTTGAATCTTAGAACATATGAAGGGGCATGAATAGTCAAACTAGGGAATCCAGTACAATTTTTAATTTAAAAAGTATTCTACATATGCTAATTTCTTAGTCCTGTTAAATGTACCATGGTCATATAAGCTGTTAATATTAAGGAAAAGTGAATGACAAGTACCAAATTGCATGTTATATCCTTTTTTCCCCAATGCTTCTTTACATCTGAAATTATTTCAATATTAAGTTAATTTTTTTAAATAGCTATAATTGCCAGGCATGGTAGTCAGGTCTTAAATCCCAGCACTGGGAGGCAGAAGTAGGCAGATCTCTGAGTTAGACTAGGTCAGCCTGATATACATACTAAGTTCCAGGCCAGCCAAAGCTATGTAGTGAGACCCTATGTCTCTCTCTTTCTCTCTCTCTCTTTCTCTCTCTCTCTCCATACACACACACACACACACACACACACACACACACACACACACACACATACATATACATGTATATATATACACACATATAGATACGTATATGGTTATGCATGGTGCATGGAGCTCATTTATGGCTCTTGTGCCTTTGAACCTCTGCCCTGAGGGTAATGTCCAGGGTATACAGTTCAATGGTAAACTATTTCTAGGGGGATAGTGACAACTGCTAGAAGTGTTTAAGCCCCTGGACCAGCCATTAGTAGTCCTGTGAGGCAGTTAAAAAGTCAACTGTACAGATGTAGGAACTGCGGCTTAGAGGTGGGAAGTCACTCCATTGTATTACTATTAGCTACATTACTATCCAGGAATGGTGACATCAAGATTGCAGCTCCTGCTTCTTGATGCCCACTATCTCTGCTCAGAAGAGAGTCAGTAAGTATGCATTTTAATCACGACAATGGCATTTATTAACTGTGATTTCGGCTGATTTCTGAACCTCTCTAGTTCTTCATTTCTTCGTGTATAAAATAAGCAGCTAGATCTCATAACCCTTAAGCCTGCTTCCAGTTCTGAAATCCTCTAACCTGATGAACTGTGCATAATGTATCTCTTAATTGAAATGTTACTATTAAGATTTTTGTACAGTAGAATTCTTTTAAGATTTATGGAAAATAACCTTTGATCTATGTGGCTTATGTGACATTTGAGTTCTGATCCACATTCATCACGTTCTCTGAATAATCCTGTGAGCACCGCATTTCTGGTTAAACATTTACTAATCACAGAAAATGTACGCACTGTAAGGCAAATTTTATACTAAATTATTTTCGAATTTTAAAGAATAGTTTTGCTGTATATTTAGTTGCTGTCTTTGTTAGGTATTCATTATATTGCTGTGATAAAGCACCATGACCAAAAGCAACTCAGGTACAAAAGGATTTATTTTAGCTTAAAACTTCCAGGTCACACAGGTCATCATCAAAGAAAGTCAGAGCAGGAACTCAAGGCAGGAACTGACGCAGAGGCATGGAAGAGTGGTGCTTACTGGCTTGCTCTCCATGGCTTGCTCAGCCTGCTTTTTTATAGCACCCAGGACCACTATTCCTAGGGTGGAACAGATGGCGGGGCCCACCCACATCAATCAACAATTAAGAAAATGAACCACAGGCTTGCCCACAGGCCAGTTTATGAAGGGCATTTTCTCAATGGAGGTTCCATATTTCAAAATGACTCTAGCTTGTGTCAGATTGGCTTAAAACTAGCAATCAGAGTTACATTTTAAAAGTTTGCTGCAATATTATCACCATCTACATGAGGGGAGAGGGATGAACTGTCTAGGCAGTATGTGTACACAAAAAGTCTGCAAGAATAGAATGTCTGTGACCACCACAAATATTGTATGAGTTAACCAGAAAAAAAGACCTTCTAATCCATATATTAACATGAACTTTTTCTTATTTACCAGCATTCAAGCATCCTTCCAATGGTCTATTCACATCTTAGAAATCTATGCCATGAGCAAATAAGTAGTAAGTAGAATAATAGAGTAATCATAAACATTGAGGTTGCTGAATCCTGGACGAAATTTAGCCAATGTGGATTTCTTGTTTTTAACCCATTTTATCTTAGGAAGAAAAATGGAAAAAACACACACATTGCCAGAAAAATATGGTCATATACAATATGAAATTACTTATAAGTGGGTTTCCTGAGTGTGTCTGTCAAATCTGGATGATGTGGGTGGTGCTTCAATGCATTGCTGCAAGCACGTACAAACATATCAAAATTAAGGTCACCAATAGTCAACAGAAAGGAATAAACTTAGCAAAAAATAATTGTTACTGTGCCAAATGTTATTGCATGCACTAAAAAGAAGGAAAAATAAACTCAGTAATGTACATAAACATTTGTGTTTGATTTAATACACAGATTAAAATAATTATTATTTTGTGTGTGTGTTACTCACATGGGCTAGAATGATTAGATTCCTTGGAACTACAGTCATAGGCAGTTGTGAACTGTCTGATGTGGATGCTGGGCACCAAACACAGGTCTTTGGAAAGAACAGCAAGTACTCTTAACCATTGAGCCATCTCGTCATTCTCTTAATCCACAGATTTTAATTGGTGACTTCATTACTTTCACGTATAGAATCAGTTTTCAGTCTTCTGATTTCCTTCTGCTTTCACTAACTTTTGTGCATAAAACCCATTTCGAAACCCTAAAACTCCTCATACCATATTAAATGTCTAAATTTACTTCCATTGCTATAGAACAATGAAGCAATAACTTCTTTTATAGTTAACTTGGCCTTTAATCCTCATTCCTTTGATAGTAAATTATAAAAAGCACTCTGCAGGATTTTTTCAATGATGACCAATCATATGGAAAATTAAGTTCTTTGTATTGCACCTGCAATTACTAGTTGCTTGACTTTACAAAGTCAGGAAACTCTGTGGAGCCCCAGTTTTCTTATTCATGCTATAAGTCTAATTATTCTGGCTGGACTGACATCAGGGGATTAATAAATTTGGAAGTTCATTGTAAAGTGTATAGAAATATATTCTGACAGTTACAATAATTCAATCTTTTGGTGTTTATTGAGTGTTTATTATATGCAGTGTGTGTATATATATGTATGTATATATATATATATATATATATATATATATATATATGGTTGGCATTGTACATAGGACACACAACCCATGAGAAATCAAGTAAGAGATATGCAAGTCTTCACAGTAATGATAAACTAATATAAACTGGGTAATGGAGTTGGTGGAGGAAAGAGAGACCTAGTTAAATGGGTGGTTTTTAGGGAGCCTTCTGGGAAAATGACCCTGAGATAAAAGCCAGCAGTAAGGGAGTGTGGATAGAGGGCCTTTTCATTTTGCTTAAGAAATCAAGGAAATTCTTGGGGCAGCAGCCCTGGAACTAGAAGAAAGAGGACCACAGAGTACAAGAGAGATCTAGACAAGGGGCTGGGTCAAGCTGGGCCATTCACACCATCTATTTCAGAGGCCTGTATAAGCTTTGTGTGTTCAAACACTTGGCTATTCCCTACTTCTCAAGAACGAAGTGCAGAGCCAGTGACAGTAGCTGTGAAAAGAACATGCTCTTGGTATGCTTGGGGGATGTTTTCTACGAACCTTTCTCTCACAATAGTTGCAAAGCTGGATCAACACAATGGAGGAAATAATGTTCCAAGAATTGGCTTTGTCCCAGATGTCTTTCTCTCACACACATACATCATAATCCTCCCATGCTCCTGACTAGTATTGCTATATCCTACATACTTCATTTATTAATCTCAGTGTCCTTTATATCAACTTTCATGTATATTTTTCTTCTAGAATAGTACCAGACTCTAGAGTTGCCCCCTGTAGTCTTGTTTTCAGATATCCATTGAAATGTTTAGTTTGGGAATTAAAGCTGAGAATGTCTTTGCTTTTCCCTTTGCTCTTTACCTACCCATCCTTAGGTACTCCAAACCCTTCTGTGGTCTACAATTTCTCATTAAAGCCAAAGTTGCTTTGTTAAGGACATAAGCTACTTCATGAATTTTTTATTATGTATATTTATTTAGTGATGGGGGATGCCACAGCATGTATGGGTGTGTAAGTCAGAGGACAACCTACAAAAGTCAGTTTGCTCCTTCCAAAATGGGGGTCATGGTGATCAAACTCAGGTCATCAATCTTGGCAGCAAAGACCTTTACCTGCTGAGCTATCTCACAGGCTTGGGGAACATTTGTTTTATTCTTTCATCTTCATGGTTACCATGATAGATCTACAGAGGTTTCACGAGAGATTGATGTATGACTCTCTAAATCACATACTGTGACCTCCTTATCCTGCCCTATAACTTTAGACACTCTCTTCCCTTTACTTAGCAAGCTTTGTCAATGTCACTGTCCATTCACCAGAAAGAGTTCGACTCACATGTGCTTCTAAACCACCACGGAACTAAACCTGTAATAATCAGAAGACTCCTGTTACTAGGTCAGCCAAAGTCATAAACTTCTAAAGACCGAGTGTGGTGTCCTACTTAGCATTGTGGCCATATTTCTTATCATGCTGTGTCATAAAACCAGGTGTCAGAATCTTTTGGAAAAAGGATGGTTTTTGGTTCACGGAGTCATTAAAACACCTTTGACTCTGGGAAAGTGAAACATCCCTCTCTGCACTGCTCACTATCTCACAACCCATCCTTCTTTTATTCATTTTGCTCTGAAATAGAAATGTGACTCCCATCTGGTAGCACTAGAGTGATTGACTGCATGTAATATACATAAAACGATGAGCACAGTGTCTGATGGAAACATAGAGGCCTTAAATTAAATTAGGTGTAACTAGTTACTGACTATGCTAATAATGTAATGATGAAGAGGAATAACAAAGAGTTGAAGATATGGTGTCTACACTTGAAACTTTAAATATACCTGAGAAAGCAAATATATGTACAAACAGGTAACCAAGTCTCTACTATTGCTGGATTAACAAATACTTGGTGCTTTGAAATTTTGATGGTAAGGTGTGTGGTTCAGATCTGGCATATTTTCAAAGGTCCATGGTGAATAGGCTGGTTGTCTGCCAGTCTTTGGTTCTATCAAGAAGTGGTAAAACATTGAATAGATGGAGCCTAGCAGGTGAAAGTTTGGTACTTAGGGGCATTTACTTCAAAGGGCTTTTAGGACCTCAGCATCATCTGTATCTCTTTTCCATGAAGTGAGTAGCTTTGCTCTTCTGAGCTCTACCACTATATTGTACTGTGGGGTGAGGGTTAGAGTTAGGGTTACTATGCCATTATAGGACCAAAAGAGTAGCATTAACCACAGAGAGTAAATGCCCCAAAACTTCATGCCGAAATAATTCTGTCTTCTTTTAAGTTCAATTTCAAATATTTGTTACAGTAAAAGGAAGTTGAACAACAGTGTGTTATAGCAATTCTTAGAATCAATATACTTAAACTCTCAGAGATGAGAGAAAACACAACACTGCTAACACTCTGGGGAGAGTATCTGACCTGTGTGCATTAGGCTCTGTGTTCATCATTGCATGCAGATGACTTCCTGTGATATTCATAATAGCTGCAAAGTGGAAATTTGCATATCCTTTTCCTTTAGAAAAAAACTTAAAAGCTCCAAGAAGCCCCATGATTTACACAATATGAAATATTCACGCCAGCTTTTGAACCCAGGCAGTCTGACTTTAAGTTTAAGCATAGCTCGTATCCTTGACATTCTGTTGTTTTCAGGAAATGGTCCTGGAAGGAAAGATGCTTTGGCACAGACCACAAGGAAACGTAAGATAAAGTAATGACACCTTAGTGAATGAGTGGGTGGGGACTGGGTAGCAGGGTGGACAGAGCAGAGGATGATCCCACAGTGGTGTCAATAGAGATTAATATAGATAGAACAAAACTGTTTCATGAGACAATAAGATAACCTGGTTATCAAACATGGTCACTCATGCCCTTCCTGAACTCGCCAGCACTTTACCCTTTCCACTTGTTAGTATATATACATCCATTCTTCAAACCAAACGGGATAGCTGTAAGAGTGATATTGTCTCAAAATACTGATCCCACAAACCACATTTAACTGCCTGTTTTATCAGTTCTCAGTTGATGTGTCCTTGGTTTTGCTGGTGACCTGATATGCACTTTGACCTACCAGTGTTTTTCCTAGTTGCCTTTGTCCACAAGAGTTCTGTGATAATTTCATGTTTTAGACATACACCAATAAATGTGATTCAGAGTACAGAATCTTCAAATTTCCAGAACAATGTTATTTTTAGAAGGTGGCGTGAGGCAGACATATGGTCCTGAGGGGAAGGAGGTGGTCAAAATGGGAAGTGGAAGTCTCAACAATGATGGTTTTGAATGGCCTTAACAGACCCATATGCAAGTGGTGATAAAGCAGTATAGAGGTATCAGATGTTTCATGTTTTGTCATCTGAAGCTCCAGAAAGATGTGGATGAGAGGCAAATGTGTTAGAACAGAATAGCCAGAATAGCTCTAAGTGGGAAAGAACAAAGACAGATGAGAAACAATATATGGACATCAACTCGTAAGCAGGGTCTATTAGGCATTGTGGCACACACCTATAATGCCAATATTTGGGATGCAGAAGCAGGTGGATCTCTGTGAACTTGTGACTAGCTTGGTCTATATGGAAAGGTCCAGGGCAGTCAAGGCTGTATAGCATGACCCTATCTTAAAAATAATAATAAATTAGAAAGATTGTCTACTAGGCAAAAGAGATGGCTCAGTGGTTAAGAGCACTTGCTGTTCTTGGAGATGACCAAAGTTTAGTTCCCAACGTTCATGTCAGGCAGCTTACAACCACTTGAACACTAGCTCTAGAGCCTCTGATGCTCTCTTCTGGACTTCATGTCACCTGCACACACATGGGCGTACACATACATTTATTACACAAGCATGCATATAAATAAAATAAAATAATAAATTTAAAAAATAAGTGTCTGTTAAGAGGTTTTGGGGAATAATGATTGAAAAGATCAAAAGATGACCTGGGGAGGAAAAAATAGGAAACCTATCTGATCACAGATAGGGAGATATGTGGTTCTGGAAAGATACAACTCTATAAAGTCAATCAAAAAGAGAATACTAAATTTCAAAAATGCCAAGTTTATTGGTAATATAGAACCAACTTGCTGGGGTAAGTAGAGTAAAGGGACTATGAAAATAACCAGATATACTTTAGGTAAGATGTGTTTATTTTAACTACTAGATATTAACTAGTTCACATAATCTTGGATTTTCCCACCATATAGTTTTAACTGGGAATAAATCTCTGAAGAAGGGCAGTGATATCAATGAGTTCTGAATATAGGGAAATAGAAAAAAATAACTATATAATTTTAATAATATTTAATAAAAATTTGATAAGATAACATAATTCAATAATAATAACTATTGAGATTATGGCATAGAGGAAAATATTTATAAATTCACATGGCCCTCATTTTATGAGGATCTTCCAATCATGGAAACAATTGTTGCATCTTAATATACACCAAATTCCTGCTTATTATGGGCTTTTGCCATCTGCAAAGTTTTGTCTGTTCTGCACTCAGAGCTAGACTTCGTGAGTCTCAGCCTTCACTTGTCCCCCAGAAAAGAATAGCGTCCAATGGTGTAATTGTTAACCTAGTAAAATGTGTTCTTCAAAAGGACTGTGGTCAGTGAGAAATAATATGCTATAAATATTTTTTTAATTTATCTTTTGAGAAATCGAGTCAGTAACTACTTGTGCAGAAGAGAAAAAATGGAAATATACTCCAAATAGACTCACTTGAAAGTCAGAGGCATAGGAAGAAATACTACTGTTCAGACATCATGTGAGGTTCAATTAATATAATTTGGTTGATACCAATCAATAATGGAGAAAGTTAATGAGATTATATTTTAGTGATAAAAATTACTGTGCTTTCATTTAATTAGAAGAGAAGAGATTTGTGCTCATCCCAAGTGTATAGATTCTTACCTATATCAGCATTCAGATGGCTCTTTCCATCAATCATTGCCTTATGATTGGAATAAGCAAAAGAACTTCTGTGACCCGCCCCTGGAAGACATGCCACATTATTCACATAGGCTAACAGTGATATCCAGTGAGTTGTAATTGTTATTTTGTGTTGTTTCAGTTTAATATGGTGAGATGCAGATCTCAGATAAAGTATTATTTTGGAGGGGAAGATTCAGTTAAAAATTTTTGAATTAAATTTGTTTATTGGGAGAAGGGCATAAATGCAACAGTATACACATGCAACAGTACACATGTAACAGTACAGATGTGGAAGTCAGAGTGTAACTTGCTGGAGTTGTTTCTCTTCTTCCATCCTATGGGTCCTGGGGCTTAAACCGAGATTATCAGGTTAAGAGCAAACAGCTTTACTTGCTGAGCCACCTTACCAGCCTACAACACATTTATTTAAAGTGAATAATATAATGGATTTGTCAGAAGTATACACACATTAAAACCGCTACCTCCACTGGTCAAGACAGTTACCTTTTCCATTGATCTCCAAAGAATACTTTATTAACCCTTTGCAATTTTCTCCCATTTCCCCTACTCTCACCCTAATCATAGGAACCCAGTGATCTGCTTTTGTCTCTTAGGAGTACCTTGGCAGATAGTCTTTTAAATATTCAATATTTGTTCACTCTAGAACATGGAGTAATATGAGGTAGAAAAAGCTACTGCTTACCAGTTGGAGGGAAGGATGCCAGGGCCTTAGTGGGAACCACATACCCTTTGTCTAAATAGTAACTAACAAACATGCTACTTAAACAGTGCCTCCCGGCGTCAGTGTAGATGAAATTTATATAAGGAACTGGCTTGATCTGTCAGTTGTAACGATTAAGTGAACACTGGTTCCTCATAAGCTTTGCTCTTTGAATGTACTTCGAAGCTAGTAATAGATAGATGTGAATGTTGTCACAGAAAATGTCTTTTACAAATTAAAGTATTATGGCTCTTTATACTTGGGCATCTCAGGTTAATTCTCTTTTACTTGCTATATATTGTACAAATATTCTCAATGCATAGATAAATGTAATTTTATCTTTAGGTATAATTGACAAATATTTCCTTTGTTTTCCTCTTCAACAAAAAGATGGGAATAGCTGATATGTGCCAAATACTTGTCAGGCACATGCATGCTCAGCAAGTAACCACAGTTGGTGATAAAGCAGAAGTCAGAGCTCACAATTAGTTGCATTGATTAATGACTGCCGATATACGTAGTGAGTTTCTAGTGGTGGTAAAGTTTGACAGTAATTTCCATCAAGAGCCCAATAATCACTGTTTTTATAAATGACTATTCTAATCAAGGCCAAAGCTGAGTCTGGCTAATGAGTGACAATCTTTCAAATTCTAAATAATGAAAAGTAATTTTGGTATGCATATGACTATATTGTTTCTTGCTGTCATTATTTCTTTCTGGTGATATTTTAATATTGTCTTAGTTTTCTATCTATACCTGTGATAAAATGCTGTGAGCAAAGCACCTTGTGAAAGAAAGGGTTTATTTGGCTTGCAGCTAACAGGCCATCACTAAGGGATGGGACTCAAAATAGGAACCGAGAAGCACGAACTGAGAGGAATGCTGCTTACTGGCTTGCTCCTGATGGCTTGCTCCGTTTGGTCTCTTGTACAACTCAGGACCACATACCCAGGGGTGGTATTGCTCATAGTGGGCTAGGCTCTACCACATTATTCATTAATCAAGAAAATGTCCCCACAGATTTGCTTATAGGCCAGTCTGGTGAAGAAAATTCAGAAGAACTTCCTTTTCCAGCATGATTCTGCCTTGTGTAAAGTTGACAAAAACAACAATAACACAAACCTAACCAGCACAAATACCTACATAAATATATACAACATAAATATTTTATAGTTTATTAACCTATCCACTAACACGTTATATATATACATGCATATTATAATTTAAATATGGATATTTAAACATGGATTTTTAAACAAGAGTTATTTCACACCATCTATAACATTTTGATTTTTCTTAAAGTCTAACATGGATATCATGCATAATAACAATAAACTAATTATGTGTGAAATTTTATTTTTCATGGCTTGCAAAAGTGCTACAATACGGTTGTTATTTTTATAAGTATCCATAAATTCCTGTATTTGGATCACTGTACATGTTTTTTCTATTTATAACAATGTTTCCATCCATTTTATTGTATATACACAGTTAAAAGCCTTTTGGCTTGGCTAATGTAAAAATATTACTTCTTAAAATATATCTTAGTGTTAAAGAATACACATTTAATATGGATTTTGATGCCTACAGGCCTTCCATCAAAACTGTATTACTTATTGTCTTTGTTTTAACAGATATGCATTAAGTTAGGAGTCTTCCAAACTTTGCATCTGAAAATGCAGTTGGTTAAGTTTGAAAACATGAAAAACAGCCAAGTTCTTCCTGCTTGAAAGAACTGTAAAGGAAATTTCTGAAGATTTGACTTGTAACTGGAGTGAGAAGTTGTGTTTTCTGTAGTTTCTTTTACCATATAACTTTCAAGGTCACTTCAGCTCTAAGAATTGGTTGTAGCTAAAATTTGCATCTAGTGGATTAAAGCCGTAATAAACTAACATAGGCTAGCCTAATTATAGATATAGTCAAAACTCACCAAAAAGCCTACTGAAGTGTTACTTAATGATGATCTATTGAAAGCTTTAATGGTCAGATAGAGAATTAGTTAAGAATATCTCAATATTTTGAATTTAAGCTTTGTTCTATTGATCTTGGAATACAGTAAGGCAACAAGATGAAACAAAAACATAAGGCCTAAAAAGGAATAAGGAAGCTCACTATTGATAATCAGGATTACATAGATGAAAGAGCTAGAGTCAAATTCATAAACTATAAATAATAGGTGACTTTTAGTAAGGTCAACAAAACTCCATCAATATACATTTCACCTATAGACATTTAGAAAAGGAACTCTAGAAATACATTTTCATGGGGACAGTGGGACAGTTCCTATAGGTAAAGGAACTTGCCAAGAAACCTGATAACCTGAGTTTAATCTTTAAGACTCACATAGTAGGAGAGAACCAACTCTCAAAAGTTGTCCTTTGACCTCTATACACATGCTATGGTGTACATGTACACACACACACACACACACACACACACACACACACACACACACCCCTAAAAAAATAAATGTAATAAAACAATTAAAGTACAATTTATTATAACACGATAAAATATCTACTCCTTAGGGATATAAACAAAAAAAAGAGGTGTAAGATGGTAGTGTTAACAACTAGAAAACATCATTATATTCAATTAAGGAAAACCCACTAATTAAATTATATCCCATATATTAACTGAAAAAATTGATATGAAAACATGTTTTGAAGATGAGTCATAGACCTGACAAATAAAAATAAATGTTCATGTAAGATGAAAAGGGGGCTTAATTTTGATGGAGGATCTTTATTAAAATAAAGAGGAGACCATTCAATTGGAGAGACAGGTCCTACTGTAATATGGAGCTCCCTGACCATAGAAGCTGCCATCATCCTAAGGTTAGGATTTTCTTCTACACTGAAAAGTAAATGAAGTTATAGAGAACCAGTTTTGGGAAGGAAGCAGGTCAGGAGGGGGAGATACAGTGCTGAGATCACTGTGGAAAGAGTATTAACCAGAGGATTAGTTGTTATCGTCAGCTGATTTTTGGAAGGGGCCTATGGTTTACATAAAATGTTGCCTCCATCTTGGGGGGGACGTCAGAGTTTAAGGGAGAAAACAGAAAAGCCTGACTAAGAACGAAGCCCAGATTAATTAGTGAGTTAAATAGGTAACATAATCATAATATTCATCTAAAGCAAATATTTCTAGAGGTTAAGAATTTGGAGGATGTTTGTCTAAATCCCTCCTAGGTAGATAAGATGTCTGAGCATTTTCTCGAAGTCAGTTGTCTTTATCAAGCTATTTCCTGAAACACAAAAGGATGACAGACACTTCCTTTGCTGATTGTTGTGAGTATGGGGCTCAGCCTAACACTGTTTCAGTCGAAATACCAGAAGATACCTCTGTGGAAACTGACATACCAGTTCTACAAGTTAAGTGTATAGTCAGTGGCCCAAGAGTAGCTAAAGTCATTGTGATGAACAAATCCAAATCTAGATCACTTAACATTCTAAGATAAGATGATGTATTGCCAAGCCATAGCAGTTAAGACTTGGCCCTTCCAGGCCCCTAATACTACACTGTGACTGTACATTTTTATTGATTCCCTCATATTGCCTTGCCCAAAATTCATAAAATTTCCTGAATCTAGAATGTTCTTTCAATGTAGCAGGAATTAATTAAATTCAAGTTAAAAACAAAGAGTATTTCTCGACCCTTTTATCACCTCCTGCCCATCTCAGCTCTCTTTGCCTGTTTATGTGCCAAAGCCAAAAATATTGGTGAACTAGTAACAGCCACTGACTCACTGAAAATCCAGTTAAATCAATCATAACTTTAAAGCTTGCTTTCTGATGCAGTAGTAGAATGTACAAGGCTGTAGTGTTTATAAAGACTAGTAAGTCATTTTGTATCATAGTGAAGGTTGGAATGTCCAAGAGCATAGTATCATCAAGTGCTGAACTTTTCATATGGTGCTTGTTCTCCTTACAGCAGAAGAATAAGTGGGCATGTCCAGAAGACAGAGAAGGCAAGAAAGAGATTTTACCTTGCAATAACTCATTCTGCAGTCACTGACTCAGTCTCTCAAAGGCAATAATTCATTTACTGAAGAGCCACTAATCCATTCATAAGGGCTCCCCAGATGTAACCCGAAAACCTCCCATTAAGCTAGGTCAAGGACTGTACCATGGAGAAGTTTATTCCCCCAACATGAACTCTGTGGCATATAAAGTACACAATTCTGATCATTTCATGAATACCTCAGTGCTGCTTGCCATCATCCTAAGGCTAAGATGGGTGTTGCATAGTGTTTGTTTGGAAGGACCAATTATTAAAACAATACACTCACAGTTGTGCCTGAGATAACAGTGTTCAATATTCCTATGTCCTTCACATCTCAGACACTGAATGGCTATTCTGTATTCATGCTCTTTTTATCTTCATCTTTATTTAAAATAAGTCTTTGAATTATTTTAGTTCAAAAGTAATTGAAGCAGAAGTGGCTGAGTTCAAAATGTTCCTGCAGTGTTGATGGTTAGAGAATAAAAGGACTTTCTCTTGCTTCTTCCCTTAATTTTCTAAATCTTTCTTCTTCATCCATGTATTCTAATTTCTGTATTCTAATTTTTTAACATCTGTGCATCAATAGATAATCATTTTTTTGTCCTTGATCAAAAATGAAGGCCTGTGGTTGTCTGATATGTACAAATTAACTTGGGGTTTCAGGATAATCTGGCTTCTAAACTTCCCCCAAGGAAAGCTCACAGGGAGCAGTGTGATTGGGATTCATTTTTAACAAATATCACAAAAGCCCTGTCTGGCAGAACCTCAAAAGAAATGTCACTTCTATTGTGAGTCTTTTAAGAGCACAGTGGACTGTTTTAGTTTACAAACCAAAATACTCTAGTAATGTCTTCTATGTGCTTTCTTTACTGTGTTGATAAATGCTGTTTTAGAATCCACACGGGACCTGGGATACTTTTCATCTATTCCAGACATCTGTGATTGGAAGGGTGAGTGCTCTGGTATGATCCTCTTCTGAATTTGTCTAACCAGTCACCCTCATGATGACTAGTACCATTAGAGGACTGTGCTGGCAAAAAGATTCCTGTCTCTAAATCTGTGTTAAATCCTCTATTTCATTTGCAAGTACCTTTCACTCACCTCCCTGGAGGAGGAGTTGGTCATCATCACAAGCAATATTCTGGCCCAAGCAAAGACAATAAACATCCCTGGGATTGACCATAAGAATTCCATGGTGTGAGGGTCACAGAGGGTGGGAGTTGGGGAGCAAATGGAGTAGCTGATCTGTGCTTGGGATTCCTGCTGCTTTGTATTCTGTCACCTTACAATAGAGCATGGGCTCATCCTTTATGCCTAAGTTCAAGGCTAGTTCTCCTTCATGGCTTCTCAAAATGCTTTAGAGAACATGAGCTCATTCTGTGTTACTATAAAGATATTATTCCTGACAGTCCTCAGCTCTTTCTAGGTTGCTACTACTTTTTGCAGATAGACCATTGTATTGTTCCTGAATGATCAGGGCATGTGAGACCCTCTCTGCCCATGTAGTCTCAACAAGAAGAATAACAAAGGCAATAACTGACTTCTTAGAATTCTAGACTTGGACATTTCATCCCACTGCATATAGTAAATACCTCAATAAGTCAAGTTAAAGAGGGTGATTTGTAGACAGGATGAGGCTAAAGAAAGCAGAAACAGAACCAAAAAAATCTGCCAATTGAAAGTTATCTTTCTTGTAAAGTAGGGGCAGAGAGAAAGAATAATCTTTTTTTTGTTTGTTTGTTTGTTTGTTTGTTTGTTTGTTTTTTCGAGACAGGGTTTCTCTGTGTAGCTTTGCGCCTTTCCTGGAGCTCACTTGGTAGCCCAGGCTGGCCTCGAACTCACAGAGATCTGCCTGGCTCTGCCTCCCGAGTGCTGGGATTAAAGGCGTGCGCCACCACCGCCCGGCAAGGATAATCATTTTTAAAGGGAACTAATCAAATAGTATCAGCCTCTCCCTCCTCCATCTCCACCTCCTCTTCCTCCTCCTTTTGTAATGGTAAAAGTGAGATGAACTTAATTATCATGCTACAGAAACTGGCCTGTTGGAGAAATTTGGCTGGATTTCTTCCCAGTGCTTCTCTGGTTGGATAATTACTTGTCTTCAGTTTGGTGAGCAGAACTCCAGTGTGGTTTGGTACTTAGTCTGGTATGTGGGGGCCCCAGAGCAAAGACCTATTCCAGTTCAGTGGCTTCTTATAATTTTTGTGTAACAATATACACCCAAGAGGTATTTTCTGGGTTTGTATTGTTCTGCTGGCCCCTCGTCTGAATGACAGGGGTGCTGTCCACTTTCCTATCTTTAACTTGCCATGAACTAGTGTGTGCAGTTACTAACATCCCCTTTTCATGGATGCCCTTTACTTCTCCTCTCAACTGGGAGTTATCATCCCATTTGATGGGGGAAATGTGGCTAAATTAGACAGTCTGACCTTTACTTATCCAAGTTTTTCCAAATCAATGCTCTTTGCTTATGAGTAATTTTGATTCTTTCCTAGGAGAATGCTCTGTACTTTGAAAACTCAAAGGCTATGAATTGATTTCTGTTTTCTTTTCATAGCATTTTCTTCCTCTCTATAAGTAGTAGGCTTTAAGGGCATAGCTAGTGCTTCATTGACAGATAGGAGTTATGGGCAGAATTTCAAAATATGTAATCACCTCTCATTCATTGTACATACATACACACAGTGAGAGAGACACACACACAAGTCTAATAGAGAACAAACAGGACTAAAGAAAACTGAAACAAGAAGCCAAAAAAGGACCGGGCTCTTCAAAATTACCTGATAAATTGAGGACAAGAGACAAATTAATGATGTAAAAGGGGAAATGGGGCTTGAAAATGACCAAAATTCATGATATATGTGCAAGAAACCATCAAAAAATAAAATATATAAATTAAAACAAAACAGGAGGTTTTTTCAGGTTACTTTGGGCAGGTTCGGGAGATTAAAGGAAAGGGACCTTTATAATCATGATGACTAAAGTAAGTTATTTGCAAATTTGGGCTGTTGCCACTCCTTCCTTCTATTGTGATAGCTTGAATGAGAATGGCCCCCAAAAGGACCCCCAGGTTTAAATGCTTGGCCCCCAGTTGTTAGAACTGTTTGGAATGGATTAGGAGGTATGGCTTTGTTGGAGGAGGTATGTCACTGTGGCAAGCTTTGAGGTTTCAAAAGCCCAGGCCATTCCCAGTGTGCGCTACATCATGCTTGCCTGAGATGGGAGCTCTCAGCTGTTCTTATAGCCGTGTCTTTGTCCCACGATCATGGACTCTAATTATTGGAAACCCTAAGCCCAATTAACTGCTTTGGTCATGGTGTTTTATCATAGCAATAGGAAAGTAACTAAGACACTGATTTGTCAGGTCTCAAAACAGCTTGTTTTTATAACTATGACCAAGCTCAGCCATCACAACGGAGCAGGATAGATGCTTCCTCCAATGGATAGCACTAGTAGACTGTACTTCACAGAGCATGAACGTGCATTTAATTCAAAGTGTTTTGGTAAAGAATGGCTAGAAGAGACCTTCCCAGCAGAAGATAATACAAGAAAGAGAGGACAATTGAGAGAATCTAAGATTTACATTAAAACAACTTCTTATTTTCTAGACTGTTAGACATAGTCTGTGTATCCATGGTCTGTGAGATGAGACTATGTGGATGTGAGTCTCAAGTCTGCCTGACTAGTAATGTGACCTCAGAGGAATATCTTAATCTCTCTATGTCAGCTTCCTCATAGGTGAATGACAAAGGGAGAGTGCCACTCACACAGTATTGTGGGAGGATTCTGAGTATCGTAAATGGCAAAGTACCCACGGCAGTGAAGGGGTTAGTTGTTACTGTAAATTTTCTAAGAAGAGGGGCCTGTGAAGCTATTGAAAAATTGGGAAGGGCCTTGAAATGAGATGAGGAAGGAGCTTTCCAGAGATAGTTAATGAAAAATTCATCTCAGCAGTACTGCTTAATGTATAGCCTGGATTCTCCCCCGCATTGTGTATAAGAATGACAGAGTACCCCAGAGCTGTTCCCAGGCCACAGTCTCTCCCAGTGACTGTAATTCAATAGATACAGCCAAGACCTCTGTTACTTTGTTTGCTTGTTTTTAACATGGATGGTTCTAAAAGCTCTGTTTAGGGGAGATATGTGAAGTGTCTGGGGTGGAGGACTTGAAGGTACTTTCATATGCTTATGGTCATACTAGTGAAGGGTTAGCCCCAACAGTGATTGCATCCTAAAATTTAGTACATTAGATACCTTATTGGTCTCACCTTGGTTCAGAATTTTCATTCTTGTAGAAGATATTCAATCTTTTTTTTTTTAAAGGATCTCATGTAGTTCAGGCTGGCCTCATACTTCCTTTGTAGGTGAAAATTAAAAAGATCCTGTACTTTTGATCCTTCAGTGCTCACCTCCTGAGTGCAGGGATTATAGGCACACAGTATGCTGAGACTGTGAATTTAACCCAGAGTTTCATATGTGCTAGGGAAGTCTTCTGCCAAATTTGCTACGTATTTAGCCCCAATGAAACTAATTCATCCTTCATTTGACATATTTTCTTGCATATGCTATATGCCAGGCATTACTCAGAGTACTTGCATATTGATATTGTCTTTGTCCATGTGGAACTGACATTCTAACCAGAGGTATGAAACATAAATAAACATAATTAAGAAAACTGCACACTATTAAAATATAACTTATGCTATGTTAAAATAAAAGTAGAACAGAATGAAGGTCACACTCTATGCTTGGAGATGCTCTGCTCTAAAGGGGAATGTAGGCTAGTTCTAAGAGAATCAGTCTCCCCAAGAGCACTGGCATGCAGCATCCTATATTACAAAAGGATGCTGGACCGCTTCCTTCTTTGACAAGTTCAGAGTTAAGGAGTCCTTGGTGGTATCTGCCATTGGTTCATGTAGGGAGGATGGAATTCTTTCTATCTATATATTTGAATCTTGTATTATAGAACAATCCCAAACTCTGAGTTTTTATGGTACTTTTCATGTAGGTGCTAAAGGTGTGTGCCTCATATCAATGCAGTTGTTTTATTTTGTTGTTGTCTGTTTTGTTGGTTTGCTTGTTTTGAAGTCTTGTCATTGGCAATGAAAAAGCAGGGTGTGATGCTAGAAAATTTACAGAAAGTGCTACATCTTGAGATCTAGTCAGTATTTGGTATGCATAGATGTCATGGACTTTTAGAGCTCAAGGAGAACCATGGGGAATCATCTAACAAAACAGGCATGAAGAAAGAATTAGGAAATAATGAGTGCAAAGGTGTGTTAATGAATAAAAACCACTCTTTTATAGAAAAAATGACAAAGGGTAAAATCCTCTATTACTGAAGAAACATGAGAGCGCAGCCAAGGACTTATCATCAGAACTTACTCCTGGCAATTAGGTATTGGAGGATAAAGAGATGAAGGGCATGGAAGGAGAAAGATAAATCAGGACAATAAAGGATGCCACCCAAGAAGAATCACTGGGCTCTCTCAGTTTGTAAGATTCTGTTTCATGGTGCTGCTAGTGGACAAACAGAAGCCAGTCTCAGAGAGTCCAGGCTTCTTAAGGCTGCTTAGCATAATGATTGTTGTGGAAACATTAAGTAAATGAGTTAAGGCTACCTCCCACTGATTCTGACTGGGAGCACCAGAGCAAGGCAGGGCATGTGACTCTCACTCACTCAGTGGATACTCCTTGGCCAACAACTGTATTGACAAACAGAACCAGAGCTGTGAGCTGGATAGCCAGCCTTTAGTTGATTTCCCTCCTAGTCTTTATCAGAATCGTACCTTTGAACTTTTGATTGATTTTTTTGTTACCTGGAATGGCAGGGAGAATTTTTGTAGCATCCTGTGGCTATCTGGTTTACTTATCCTATCAAGATTGCCCTGTGGATTAGGGACCTTTGTTTCTATGGTGTACGTCTGTTCCATTAACAATGACAACCTAGGAGTCTGTACTCAGCTTCAGCTGCAGAAAATGCCATTGCTGAAGAAATCATCTAAAAGATTATTTAGCACACAGTAGGTCTTTTAAAACTAATTGTTAAATAAATCAAGAGCTGATGAAAAATCAGTCTGGAAAGACATCTAACAAACCACTAAAAATTAACTTTAAAAAAAAAAACAACAAAACACTAAGGAAATAGGCTAATGGTGGTTTGAGTGAAGAATAAAAGAATGTCCTAAGCTTTACCATATGAAATTGATTGATATATACTTAGAATAAATTTAAAAAGTCCTGCAAGTACATAATCTCATTGATAATGCCTATTATGTATGCAGCATGATTCTAGATGGTTGGCATAAGCATCCATTGGGGAATACAAATGACAAAAAAAAATACCTGTTATTTGTGGAGTATGTGTTTGAACAGAACAGAAAATAAAACGTATTATCAAGCACATCAAGCACATAGGATATTATGTGAGAAGGTTATATGTCCCATGGGAGCATGGGGAGAGCAGGGTAGATGGTATGCTTCACGCTTGCAGGTACCCTGCAAGAAAGGAGGACTTGGCCTAGCTGTAGGGACTTTTCCACTCATGAACCAATTAAAATCCACTGGGAGGAACTACCTTTCATTCCTTTCCTTTAATATTTCAAATCTGATAGAATAAGTATTGAAGAAATGTTTTTCTCTAAATAATATCACCTAGACTATGTATAATTTTTATACTTTTCCTGTTAATAACATGAAGAAATTGAAGTTCATTGCTTTTCACGATTGTCTGAGTTAGATGGGCATTTCAAAGGGGGAAACATTTTTTTATGTAATTGACAGTGTTCTTGACTTTGTATATGATATATAAGATAATAACAATGTACAGCCTGTTACCTCCTCTAATAACTAGAGTTATGTTATAGAGGGAACTCAGGAAAGGTAAGCAAGATACTAAATTTTGACACTTCCATTCTGGGATTCTGAAGTTCCACGAGTGGAAGTTCTAGATTTTCATAGTCAACACTGGCGACTGAACAGAAAAGATGGATTGAAAAATAAGAAGTTTAGAGAAGGTGCATTCATTAGTAAGAGTGTCAATGTACTTATTCATAATGAGATCCCCCCCCCACCCCTAGTCATTCCCAGAATGAACCTGTACAAGCTGTGTTGAGTCTAAACTCCAAGGTTCCTAGGATATGAGTGGAAAATATGCCTACCAATTCATTTTACCTACCTAGGCCTCTCCTGTCCTAATTGCCCAGGGTTATTTCTGTCTCTGCCCTATCCTATCACCTACTGAGGGAAACACAGAGAGACTTGCAGTTGCCTTATTTAGTTCCATCTGCCTCCCATTTCCAACACTGGAGAAAGAGAAAGAACAGCAAGGAAACAGAAGATTTACAAGTAACACACTTCTAATATGAATATAATGTTTGAGGAAGCTGTCAGGTTTTATGAGGTATAGAGACTTCGGAATCTAAAAAGAAAGGACCATTATCTTTCTAATAGGATTGCTGCTTTGTAGGCTAGGGGAAATTAGAGGAGACAGTTAAGGTCTACAGTTGATCATGTTGGGACAGTTTCTCTTAAAGGGGGCAATCTTAGAACCTGCATAGTGGTTCTCAACCTTCCTATGATACAGTTCTTCATGTTGTAGTGACCTCCCAATCATAAAATTATTTTGTTGCTACTTCATAACTGTAATTTTGCCATTACTATGAACTGTAATGTAAATTTGATATGCAGGATATCTGATATGTGACCCCACAAATGGGATTGTGACCTATAGGTTGAGGACCACTCTGCTAAGAGATAAAATTGAACACTTGGAAGTTGTCCTAGTTTTATCAGTGAAACTAACACTGTAAAGTAGCTAAAATTTCTGGTGAGGAACACATTCATGGAGGGCACTCTATTGGTTCTTTTATTGTAAGAGTTGGCACGAGATTATTCATACATCCTTAGTTAACTGGCCTCTCCCTCTTTGCCTCTGTGCATATGAGAATGCATTCCTTTTACCCACTCACATGTCTAACCTCCTTTCAGACCAAGATTGACAAAAGAACTCAGGAAGAATGCCTCATACCTTCTTTATCTACAGTATTAGGCTGAGTTTCCAAGTCTGGTCACAGAATTCTCTGTTTACCCAAAGTTGATACTATAGTGTCCACTCTCCTTAAGGGAGGACCCATCAACACACCTATAGAAAAGGGACATCATTCTTTCATCTCAATCTGTAAGATCTTTCATCTTTTGTAACAGTGCTTTGCTGGTCCCATATTGTATGTGGATTGATCTTTACAGTCATAAATGCATTTTGAACTCTTGGAAAGGAGTTCAATGATTGGTTTGATGGCTGCAGGGTGGTAGAGTAGCAACACTAGTGTTGTTGCAGCTACAGGAAACTCCTTGCAACAAAATGCAGGGCAGGCCCAGAGGGCTGGCTCAGTGAATAAAGGGCTTTCTGTGAAAGCATCAAATCCTCAGAACCCATATAAGATCAAAACAAACATCATAATATTGGCTCTTGGGAGGCAGATACAAGGGATCCACTGGGCAAACTGGATAGCTAGACTAACTGGAATTGGTGAGCTCCAGGTTCAGTGAGTGGAAGGCCCTTTCTTGATATATCAGATGAACAGCAATGACAGACAATACCTGACATCAGTTTTGGGTCTCCAAAGACACACATGTACATACAGCCCTGCATACATACCTGTGTTTACACATAACATAACCACATAGACATGAAATTTTTAAAAAGAAATAATACAGGGCAAAGTGACTGAAGAGGTTGACATTCATCCATGGGTGGAGGTCCCACATGAAATGGAACTTTACCTGAGTATAAAACTTTTTATCTTCAGCACTGGAGGTTTTTTTTTTTTTTTTAAATTCATCTGTGTTATTTGCATGTGGATATATGTGAATGTGCACACATGGCACAAGTGTGAGGGTCAGAACTTGAAGGCATCACTTCTCTCCATCCATCTTATTGCCTTAGGGCTCAAACTCAAGTCTGCAGGCTGGGTTGCAGGTGCCTCTACCCAGAGAGCCATCTTGCTGGCCCAACATTTCACTATTTAAAGTAAATTAACTTAATGTTCTCTGTAAAAAAGCATTTAATGTTCTCTGTAAGATGGTGCATTTTGTATGTGAAATCTTGCCGTTTTTATTGTTGTTTGGAAATTAGCAGCCTTGTCATAACTTAATTTACACTTTGAGGGGAAAAACAGTGAAATGTACCATATCATATTTTAATAATTGAAGATGTTACAAATACAAACTCCAGAAGAAGTAACACAAGGAGACCACAAATAATTAGGACTTCACTTGATCACTGTAAGGCCTCCAAGTGATTAATATTATAATAGAGCTTAAACAGGTCTGCAATAGAACAACATAAACTGATTAATGACATGATATTGTATTGTAATCATGTAAGACACTTAAGAAATTAAGCTCCTTTAAATCCCTGTTACTGCCTTTGCTGCAGATCTTTGGCAAAGTGGTTAAACCTTTTACGCTGCGCACACACAAAAACACACAAAGGGAAAAACACCAATCTCATAAGATTGCTATTTGGAGAAAGTCTTCTTAGCATATATAATAGAGTGAGAACAGGTAGCAAGTGCTCAATAAATAGTCACTGTGTTTGTGAGACTGATGGTGAGGGAAGAATTGGATACATTCGTCAAATTAAGAAGAACACTGGAAGACATTATAGAAGTCAATTATAGAAATACCTATACTTTTTAGATGTCGATGTGCTTTAGGGATTTTTTTCCCTCTAACTAATGTTTTTCTAGTTTTAATTGTAAATGTTGTTGCCAACTTTTTAACCAGCTAATTAATATTTGGTTTTTGAACTGACAACCTTATTTAAACCCCATGCTAGCCTCTTTCACACAACTATTACTACATTCAAAAAGAGAAAACTATTCATTTGTCTTGTGGTACATGTCCATATGTTTCTCATTAATCCTTGTTTAGCCAGAGAAGCAGAAGTTGGTGTTTTCTTCCTGGTGCCATTAGGGGAATTAGTGTAAATGAGATTCTTTATTCTGAAAAGCCCTGCAAATATACCAGAAGCTTTTACATTTGAATATTAGATGATATCATTTAACACGCTGTTAATCAGAGTTAGCTCTTCTCTGTAATGGGAGAAATACTGTTATTTTTTTAGAGTTGGAAAATGCTAAAACACTGTGAATATTAAGTCATTTATATATGCTTTTTTCTCACCATCTAGGGATAACCTTATTGAACATGTTAATGTACATGCTATTTTTTTACTTGCCTATTTATACATATACATTATTTTATGGATAAGTTGTCATTCAACTTGAGTCACTCATCTTTTCTTGTTTTATGATTCTGTGGCTGAATTCAGGGAGCCATCTCTTCATTTGTGATTGGTTCTTGGCTATTTCCTTCCCACTAAGGAATAAGACAACTGGAAAATGTGGCACTGAGGAAGAGCCTTTGGTCTCTTCTCATTCTCTTTCACCCTGCCCCTCAGCATGGGCTCTAGGGCAACTGCTCATTTCTACATTTGTTGGGGTCAGCTTCTGACATCTTCTCACATTCACACAGTGAAACTCATGGCACCTTCCTTCCTTCAAGGGTAGATTTCTGCTTGATGGGGCCTTTCGTAGCCTTTAAAAGCACCAGCTCTCTGTAAGATAGGTCTTGCCTCAGACATCTAAATCCTTGCCATCTGGGGACATTTTTGAAACTTCTCAGGTCTGGAAAGTTTAGTTTTATCCATCTGTTCTCAGCCCTAGGGACTGTAACCATTCCACTCTCTGCTTTTGTGATTTCTCATAGTTCTCCTTAGCATCTTCAATTCTGTGCTTCCTGACCCATATCTCTACATAGCTTCTCTCTGTTCAAATAATGAAGGTAATCCAACTGCCTTGCCCATGTAGAATGATTGCTCTGGATTTTAACATTCTACTTTTATTTTATGCATAGTTGCTGCTTTTAAAGCCCAAATTATGGGTCAGCAAATAAACTCAAGCTTTACATATCAATTCAAAACAGACATTTACAACTACAGCATCATTGAATCTTTCAGCTAACTGGTCTACCCAGTCAGCACCATAATCTTGGAACATGATTTATACTGCAGCTGAATGAGCTAAGTAGTGGATACAATTTTATGAAATGAAGGATAAGGAAAAAAGGACAAAACTGTTGACAGTGTGAATGAGAATTCCTGGAAAGGAGCTGATTTCAGAGGTAGACTGACTTATTTGAGCTTTAGTGAAGTAAAGAGATTGGAATTCTGTAGGAGGTCTAGAACTGAATTTTCTTTGACCATCTTTATGACCCTTAATAGCCAAGTGTTACCCTCTTCTATATGTAACTTAACATCTTTAGGGGTATTAGGTAAACCCTTTGTATTGTACAAAAAGACTACTAGTTTCTGCAAGCCATTTTACCTGATGACTAAGGTTGCTATCAGATAGAATCTGAGGCCTATAGCTGAAATTTCCCTGCTTTCCTGTAACCTACCTACCTGATGAACAATGTACTCTATGAGAGTCTTGATTGATTTATTATGTTCTTTGCTATATTACTATAAATATTACTGTAAATCTTCATTGAACTGTTACTACATTTTGAACATGGCACTTGTGGAAACCCCAAATCTCTCCACGTTCCCAGGCCATGGTGACTCATATTTGTTCTTTTGATGTAAGAGCTATTTCTTTCATCAAGAATTCTAAAGCTACAACTTATTGGTTATGACTTTAAGGTAACTTGGAAAATATTTTGACGGTCAAGTAATTTGTGGTGGTGTATCTTTTACCACTTGGGGTTTATCCAGTCATCACTTATGTCATAGGAAAAAAATAAAAATAAATGATGTGCACTTTATCTGCTAACTGCATTATTAAAGATTATGTCATAAAGCTGGCATAATTAGGGATGTGATGTATGTTTTCATTCTGTGGGAATGAAACCTCCTTCAGTACTTTAAACTATAGATAAAATACTTAACTCTCCACATACTTGGAATTTATCAAAAGAGATTTCTACAAATTTTTATTAAAATGGCACGTAGACTGTGCAGTGCTTTGAATTCTGTCTTTGTGCTAAAACTAATTATGAACATCTTTATATGCCATTAATCATTCTTCCCAGAAATGCTTCCTAATAGCCATTATTTACTGAAACAATTCAGACTGTCAGATACTTAAGATGTCTTTAACCATCCAATTTAAAAGCAAAGCCTTTTAAACTTTGTAAATAATTTTTGCATATGTTCTTGATGATTCCCTTAGGAAATATGCCCAAAAGTGTAATGGAAAAACACATGTCTACAGACTTTTAAGGCCATTTATTAAGTATCCGGCAGAAATAGGATGCCATTGACATTTCCATTAGTAATAAGAGAAGATAGACTTTTTCCAGGCTTGGATGTGGAAGAACTAAAGAACATAAAGAAATCCATAAAACATACAGCACTTCAAATGTTTTTCACCTAACTCAAAGGACTTGGGTAATTTTTAGAGCTAATCTGATGAAGGATTAGATAGATGTCTCAGTGATTAAGAACACCAGCTGCTCTTCCAGAGACCTCATATTTGCTTCCCAGAACCCACATTAGGCAGCTCACAACTACCTATAACTTCAGTTCCAGAGGATCAGATATCCTCTTCTGGCTTCCTTTAGAAAGTGCAATTAGGCACACGTGTGTGTGTGTGTGTGTGTGTGTGTGTGTGTGTGTGTGTGTGTGTATGTGTGTGTGTATGTGTGTTAATGCGTGCGCATGCACACACACACACACACGCAGGCACAATTCTAAATAAATAAATGTTTTAAAAAGTAATCTAATTACTAGTTGTTCTATATTAAATCACCATTAATAATTTCAAATTAATAATTTTCTGATTTTTGTCCCCTTCTCTGGATCCTTATGTCCAGAGTTTCCAACAAGCATTCATGACTCTTTCACTCATTTTTAGGACACAGTGTATGTGTGGAATAAGCAAGAGGGACATAAAAGATTCTCTTTATCAGTAAGGACAGGTGCACAGGACAGATAAGTAGTCAGTTTCTTGGACACAGTCAAGTAAAAACTTGACCTTGTGGGAATTATATAGATAATGACTTTTTTGTTGGTTTTATTTCTTTGTTGTTGTTCTTTGTATTCTCATAGGAAATGAAAGTAATGTTTTTTTCTATTTCATTCATAAATAATAATTTATTGAATAAGTGGACTCTCGGACGTCGTGGCAATGTGATGTTTATTAAATCAATTCATTTCCCCCAGAAATCTTGTAAAATAGTTATGATTAGGTCTCCTACCATGTAGACAAGGGAGAAGGCTTGGTGAAGGTAATGATGTGAGTGGCTAGGATTTCTGCTGCCCCTGGAGTCAGCCCCTAATCCTTCTTCTCCCTTTTTGCCATCAGCCAACAGAAAGGTTCCTCTGGCCCATATTACTCTCTGTGAAAGAACCAACCATCTCCTCTTGGCTTTTGCTGGAGATTCAACAGAACAAATAATTCTTGCTAGGATTTTAATGGACAGCACTAGGAGATCTCTGAAATCATCCTTTTAAATTAAGTATGACAGTCATCTTCTATGCTTCAAACAGAGTAAGAGTTGAGATTTAGGGACTGAGGAAATAATAGCTTAGTGGGCAACATTTCATGAGAACTTGAGTTCAGTCTCTCACATGAAAAAAGCCAAGCATGATGGCTTTTAATCCCAGTGCAGGCGAGGCAGAGATAACATCTTGAGTTTGATGGCTCACTGGCCATCAAGCCTAAGTTACTTGGCAATAAGAGACTCTTCCTTAAAAAAACAAAAACAAAAAAACAAACAACAACAACAACAACAACATAAACCAAAAAAACAAAGAGAAAGGTGAATGGCACCTGAGGAAAGATGCCCATACACATATACATATGCATCACCAAACATGTTTACATACACACACATATGTACATACACACACACAGGAAGGCTTAAGTCACATGTAATAGTGGCAGTGTACTCAGAATCAGGACTTTGCAGGAGATGGTATTTTAATAATTATCTACATGTCGTGTAGGAAAGGTAGTATATATTCACTAACTCCTAACTCCTCAATACAGACACACACACACACACACACACACACACACACACACACACACACACACACTCACTCACTCCTTCCACCCCTTTGGAAACAGCATGAATATGGATTTTCTGTTACTTTTGGCTTTCAGAAGACTTCTCAGTAAACGGTGTTAGGGGGCCTTGCCATCTCTGTGGCTGGAGAAACCTGAGTGAATCGAACTTGTTTTCCATCACATAGTCCAGTCACATTGATGAAGCTCAGGTTGAAATCCTTGGCTTTACTTTGGCTCATAATCAGTCATTTGACAGTTTTTTGACTCAGGAACAGAAACAACACCTGCCTCACAGTTTCTGGAAGAAACACATTTAAATGAGGCATTCAAAGCCCTTCCCCTGGTTCCCTGCACTAACTTGGTTCTCCAGAACTGAAAAGTATGGGACAAGTTGCTGCCCTACTCTCCTCCAACTCCACTATCAATAACAGTAGCAGGAGGAGAGTGAGGGGAAAGAAACAGACATAGTCGTTCTGAGACTACACCAGACAGTCGTCTTCTGGCTATCTTACCTTAGACACTTTACCTTTTAGTTCCTTGATACCTTCTTTCTTAAAATGATGGCAATAAAATTGAGCCTTCGCAGATCACCCACCAAAACCACCATAAACTTATGAAGACAGCAACTTCTCTCAATTTTACTTCAGTGTTTCAGTTTCAGTTTCAGAGAAAATGACCAGTTTCTCAACAACATTGCTTCTCCCCCATCTCCACTGAAGACATACATTTAAATGGGTTTCAGCAGTCTAGAGAAATAGCTCAGCGATTAAGATTACTTGTACTTGCAGAGGACCTGGGTTTGAATCTCAGCACCCACACACAAGGTAGCTCATAACTGTCTGCAACTCCAGTGCTAAGATCCTCATCTGGTCTCCATAAAGACTATGCACAAGGGGAACACAGACATAGGTACAGGCAAAACACTCAGACATATTAAATAAAAATAAATAAAAGAAAACGGATAAATGGAATTGTATTGCAATCTCAAGAAAAAAGTGAAATAAACAAATAAATAGATCCTAAGGCTTCTTAGACATCAGATATTTGAGCTTTGGGTTAAAGAATAAAATGACTATGGGTTTTCTCTTAGCTTTGACATTTTAGAAATCTACTAATTACTTTATTAATATAGTACTATGTAAAAAAATCAAAGAAAATGCAAATAAATGAAGACATTCTGTTTGTGTATTGGTAATTAACAGTGTTAAAACTAATCAAATGGACAAACTCGATCAATTTCTATCAAAACTTAAATAGCATTTATTTTAGAAAAATAGAATATATCCTAAAATGTCATGAAATGTAAAAGGACCCAAAATAGCAAGAACAGACTGAAAACAAAAAAGTAAAACTGGAAGACCCACACTTCTTCATCTCAAGATGGACTGTGATGTGGTAGCAAAGCAGACACTGGGTCCCTGACATAAGGCTGCTGTAAAAAAACAACGGAGCAGAACAGAACCTCTATATAAACCCTTGCTAATGTGGCCACATGATCTTCCACAAAGGTGCTGAGAAAACGTAATGAGGAAAGGATGGCTCGTTCTTAGAAATCCTGGGTCTGCACATGGAAAACACTTAAGTGGAACACTTACCATACATCGTATGCAAAGCTTCATTCAAAATAAGCTATAAACCTAAATAGGAGAATCCAATGATAAAACTTACAAAAGATAGTATAGCAGAAAAATGTCAAGGTAATGGATTTGACAATAATTTCTTACACATGATACCAAAGCCAAGGTAAGAAGAGCAAATTGGATAAATTAGACTTCACACAACTTAAAAGCTTTTGTGCATCAAAGGAAACAATCATCATAAGAACAAGACAACCAATAAATGGGGAGGAAATATTTGTAAGTCATATACATGATAAAGGATTAGAATCTCAGATGTATAAGGAACTTCAATAAAATTGTCACAAGGCAGATAGTTTTAAAATATGAAAAAAGTCTTCCATTGACAGTTCTCCAAAGAAGACATATAGATGGACAAAAAGCAAAAAGAAATCATGTTCACATCACTAATTAAAGAGATGTGCAATCAAAGCCACAAAGACATGCATCTCACACCAATTATGATAAGTACCATAAAAACAACAGAAACAACTTGCATTGATGAGGATGTGTGGAAATTAGAAGGCTTGAGGATTGTAGAGGAGAATCTAAAAACAGTATTGTATTTCCCCCAAAACAAATAATTGAAATAACACATTATTAGTTATTTTTCTGTTACTATAAAAAATATTATGACCAGAAACAACTTATAGCCAAAAGTATTTGTTTTGACTTAAGGGCTCATTGTCTATAATCGTGGGGAAGGCAACCAGAGCTAAACACTGATAGATCACATCTTACCCACATACAATAGAAGCAGAGTGCAAGAACTTGTGGGTCCAGCAAGGCTATAGACTCTCAAAGCCCATTTCTACTAATATACTTCCTCCAGCAAGGCTCCATATCCTAAAAGTTCCATAACCTCCAAAACACCCCAGCAACTGGAAACCAAGTATTCAAATACATGAACCTGTGGTGGACATTTTTTGTTGAAGCCACTACACCACATGGTCCAGAAATCTTGTTCCTTGCTTTATGGTCAAAAGAATTTATATTGGCATGAAGAACCTGAAATCCTGGGCCAATGTCAATCAAGATGCTATTATTCTTTCCAGTCTTTTTCCAGAGTTGTGACTAGACAGTTGTACATAAAGTCAAAGCTGAACTGAAAAGCCTGATTCCTACATTAAAAATGAAGATCACCAGTAAAGGTATGGGAGTTCTGCTTGGAAAGCTAACTGCATAGGTGTGGACAGGCTGGAACAAGCAGAAAGCATTTCCCAGTCTGGAGAAGAAGGCCAGGATCTACCTTACTCATAATTTGTAACCTCTGTACATGCATCTTTGTAAAAGAACACACTTAGGCAAAATTACCTCTAAAAAAGAATTCAAAGGAGAAATATTGGGACCTTTGCAGTCATGGGATCTAAGCATTATATGCAAGCTTTGCTCATAGTGGCTGATAGGCTGAAAACACCTAAATGCCCATTGACAGGTGAATGATGAACCAAATGTACTATGTAAATATAACAGAATATTAAGCAGCCTTAGAAAAGTATACAGGAACATAGATGGAACTCAAGGGAATTATATTACACAAAACCAGTGCTGTACAATTCCACTTGTGAAATGGTAGGAGTCATAGGAACAGAAAGTAGAAAGATATTTGCTAAGGGCTGAGAGAGAGAGAGAGAGAAGGGAAGAATTCATGATTTATTAATATGGAGTTTCAGTTTGGCAAAAAGAGAAGTTTCTGAAAATTTGCGGCACAGAAATGCAGGTATGTGTCATACTACTTAACAGTGTGCTTCAAATGGAAAATTTAAAACAATTAAAGGACCAGAAACCACCATCTTCATGTAAGCTGTAGCCCAGACTACATTCAGGCTCAGCAACATATGTTCCAACTCCTCCACACTGCCACAGGACAGTGAACAAGGCTGTCAACACACAGCCTTGTGCCAATGTGCTTCATACTGACCTCACACAAAACAGGAGGAGAGTTTGGTTGAAAGCCCACAGTTTAACACGACAACCACAGAACACAGGTAAGGTTGCCAGCATCCTATCCTGTGGCTCTTGCCAAGGGTCCAGTCTTGGAGGCAGTACTCTGTTTTCTAAAAGGGAAAATGAGTTATTAAAAGCAATTGGACGTTTCATGCTACAGGGGAGAAGAGGAAGAGGACAAACACATAATTCCCAAGGTTGTTTTATTTTATTTTATTTTTTTAAATCTACTAAGTGCTCCATCACTTTCAATTTTCTCAGCCCGAGCCAGGGATGTTTGGGAGTTATTATGAGATTTGAAAGAATGCTGAGTTTTTGATCTTGTCAGGGCTGAAAGTGCTTTATAAAGTGTCAGAGTTGGTGAGTGGGAATCTAGGGCACTGCTCCAGCCTGCACCTTGCAAGGCAGCTAATGAGGCCACAGGAGAGCAGCCGTGCGAGCGTCGCCCCGAGTGGTCCTGCCTTTGCAAACAGCTCCGTGGGTCTGCTCAGCTGAAGAAGAATTTTACTTTCTTCTTGTTCCGTGATTGCAAATGAGTGTCCGGACTTGAATTAAGTGTTCCTCACTGCAGGGTTTTCTGAAATTCTGGTTGCTCCTCTGTGTGAGCCTAAGGATCACACAGATGTTTCCTGCATGGCCTTTGCCACCAAAATGATCTGACTGAGTGTGGACTCCTGTGTGGCTCTCTCATCCTAGCTTGTTATTCTGCCCAGAACTTGGTTTCAGTATCATTTCTAATCCTAAGAATTAAAACACTTGCGCTGGCAACAAATGGAAGCCACACTAAGGTTTGGCTCTGTGATTCTGCTCCTTGGATGGTGTCCAGTTAAATGGGTGTGAGCTTTCCTACAGCCTAGGGATAAACCAATGAGGTCTAAGATAAACCAGGGCAACCATAGCAACTTGTTTATAGTTCGGAGGTTGCTTGATTCGCAGTGATCAAAGAAACTGAGGCCACAGAGAAACATTCAGGAAGGGCCCTGTAAAGTCTCTTCCAACATTTTGTTTAGGGAAAAAAAAGTTATCAGCCCAAATAAGGTTACAGCAACAAGCTTTGAAGGCACAAAAAGATCCTGTGGCTGCTTGGAGAAGAAGGTCAGACTCAAGGAGCCATGCTCAGGGTTTTCATGGATAATGAAGGGGAATTCTAGTCATTTTTTTTAAATTAAAAATCTTGGAGGTTAAAACTGATGGGAGTTAATGTTGTGCTCTCCTCAATTTTTCTGTTTCCATTTTCCATAAGAGAGTTTCTTAAAAGCAAATCCCATTTATAAATTATTCTATTAAAATAGTATATGCTATAGGAAAGGAAGTTTAAGAAACACAGGATTCAACAAGGTCTTAGGCCTCCAAGCATTAGAATTCTTATGTTGTGTCTTGTGTTTCTGAACCTGACTAACTAGGCTATAGTCAGTCACTTGGAGTTTAGCCGTTGAACAGCTGTTCTTGGTCTTTCATCTCCAGAAAAACTACACCCCCATTCAAGAGAAGGGAAGTTAACCTCATTCTTACAGGGTGGACCATACAGAACTTTTCTTTGCTGCGAACATAAGAATAGCATTCTGAGATGATGGGCTATGATACTTGCTTTACTGCTCATGTGGGTCACAAGCGACTCATTTAGAACCATGTATGATAACTTACAACTACAACATATATGTGCTAAAAAAACATTTGCATATACCTCATTGGAAGGGATTATTATTTAACCAAGGTAGTAGCATGCATGAAGTGCCACATATGCTAGAGCAAATCCTGCATTAATATGTCAAATAAAGTCAAAGAAGAGATCAAGACACACTGAGTAGATAAGGCTAATGCAGGGGAGAGTTTACATTGAGGACTCCAAGAAGACAGTTAAAAATATTGAACAGAGCTAGATTCCTTATTACTTTAATATGACTTGCTTATCCTGATGATTACTTCATTCTTTTTGATTAAAGCATTTTTATATGTATATATATAGTTATATATATAGTTATATAATACTCCATTTTGTATATGTAGTAGTGTTTTCTTCCAGTTTTCAATGGCTAGATATTTCCATTTTAAAATTACTTTTCTATCATAATTAATTTCATCATAAATATGCATGTATTTTGTTTAATTCATGTGTAAATATACATTTTAGGTAAATGTTGGGCTGCTGGGTCATAGGAAGCATACACAGGGAGTTTTGTTTAGTGTTGCAAAAATCTTCTTTATAAGGACAGAAGAAGCATTAGATACTCCAAGGGACAGTGTATGCAGACTGAGCAGCATTGTATGTCGTAAGGTAACTATGGACAGGGTGATAATTAAGGAATACAGAACAAGTTAATTAATTTTTTAAAAAGGTAGTTAAATAGGTTTGTGCAATGTTTGAAACTGGAAATTTTTGTTGAGCCAAGTACAAGATGTCTTAGCACTGAACCAAAATGGCTGTGTATGGTAGTTCTGACCATGAGAAGTTCTGAAGGATTTTTCTTTGTGTCTCATTTTTTCTTTGCAGATTAATATGGCAGACAACATATTCGCACATTTCCAAAGGGAAGAAGCATTTTTTTTTACAGGGACATGCATCACATTATTCAAAGGTGACTCCCTAGGCTCTTAATAAAAGATTTTTTTTTCTGTGCACTTGGCCATGTGCTTTCAGGATCCAATATCAGATGATTGAATGATAAGACTTAACTGAAATGTTTATGATATCAAAAAGATCTTAATCAAATGTACTTTTATAGGTTGGAGCTTGCCAACTATGCTTCATTTGATAGACATTTGAAAACATGATATAAATAAGAGAAATACCTGCCTGCAGCTGCTCTTTGGAAATTTTGATCCTACCCCCAACCCCTTTTTTTTTTTTGACAAGCAAGAAACTAAATGGGATGGTCTGACTCCTATGCTAGAGAGATCCCAGTATGTACCCTTGATGTCTTCAAGGTGCTTGTGACTCAGTCAAGGTAATTGCTTTCAAAGTCAACACATTGTAACAGAACACACATTCAGTAAAACCATAAGGCCCTGTGTCCTGGCACCACCCTTTATAAAGTGAGTCAGTTAATATTTTTAGGCTTTGTTTTTCCCACTGCTAGAATGTAAGTTGGCCTAGTTTATCCTTTTTGTCCTTTTCTGTGTGAACATAGATGCCTGACCCTAGTTACACTGTCACTGCTGTCTGTATTTGCTTCATAATGCTTCTGGGTCTGTATTAAAACGAGGTCATGTTTGAGTTTTGCAAATCTTTTTAAAAACTTTTATCTTAATACCAGTTGCATTGATACATAATGTAGACGTTAAAAATTTCCAAAACAAATAAGCGACCATTCACTTACAATTATAAGTAGAGGCCAGAGTCAGAAAGAAACAACCTTAATTATTGATCCATCTACACTTGTTGTGTTTATCTCTATAGCAACTAGGACACCTCATTGGGCTCATTTTCTCTGATGAGGACAATGGAAAGGTAATATGAGAGGGGGAAGTGGTTACTGTTTTTATATGTCCTTTTATTCATGAAAGAATCATTTGTGAAATCTTTATATAAAATCATGCTTTTACATAATAAAGATAAGACTCAGAACAGACTACTGCCCATAAGTACACATCTTAACCTGGGATGATAAATAGATAAAATAGAAACAGATGAGCAGAGTTACAAACAAGACTTCTTACAAGTACAAATTGACTCTAAGTTAATACTAAACACTGACAGAATGAGGTCAGCCAGTCTGCCTTCTGCAGCCCCATATCCCATTTTCCTCTTTTCTAGACTTCAGCTATGAAATGACTAAGTAGAAGCAAAGGCAATAAACTCCAGGTCTCCAGTTAGATTTTACAGACTAGTTGTTCTATACTGAGAAAATACTGAAAGTCCTATGTGCTGGGTTATAGTTGAGGCTCAAGTAATGTTCTCCACATCTTATCCTCTGAGGTGACTGCCAAAGGCCATCATTCTGACTGCAGGTTCTAGCACTGAGATGCACTCAGGTCTCAGAACCTTTGACAGCTACAAGACACTGTTCAAACAGATTGGGACTAATGGGTACTATTGAAAATGTACTAAAGAAGCCAGGCATGATGGTGCACAACTTTAATCCCAGTATATGGGAGGCAGATACAGAAGAATCTCTGAGTTCAAAGCTTGCCTGGCCTATTCCAGGACAACCAAGGTCACATGCAGAAACTCTGTCTTGAAAAACCAAAAAAAAAAAAAGGGGGGGTGAGGTGGGGGAAGGAGGGGATTGAGTAATCTTCAAGGATAAAGGCAATTTCGGTTGATTTGTGTACATTCAGCAACCACATACGTGCCTTAAATATTCAGCAATGTCTATCTATGTGCTACATGATAGTCACTTTGCTCATAATTACTTCTCCACTGAATATCTTTGTACCTAAATTATTTTGCTGGTATTTTCACTTCTATAAAGATAAACCACTATCCAGGCACAAGCATAGTGGTAAATACTATTTGCAACACTCATATGCCAGTAGAAAATCCAACTTCAGTAACCACACATGTGGCAATTCTTTTGCAAGAAATTATTAAATCAGATGAGCAATTACAGTGACTGGGAGTGGCATAGAAATGGGAAAAACATATTAAAGATGGTAGAAGAGTTTTATGTAATCCATCTCACTCCTTCTCTACTCCCATGTTGGACAGTTGTATGATGACATGCTCCCTACGAACTTTTGTCTCAGACTCCAATACCAGGCATACCTCAATAAAACCCCAAAGTAGGGAGAGTGCATGGACTCTAGCTGCAAGCCTGATCATGAACCATGCCAAATAACCTACCTGGAATTTCTGGTTATGTTGACTGGCAAAATGTTTCCTCAGACTAAGTCAATTAGCAAAGAGTTGAATAAGCCTCTACTTTTTTAAACACATAGATATTAAGAAAGGACAACAAGAAATATGAAAACCATTAAATAATATAATAACATCCACAAGGTTAATTCCATTAAATAAATATATGGATAAATTATATGTCAAATAGAATAATTGATCTAAAAAAGCTGAGTCAGCTTTAAGAAAATTCAATGAAATGATCCAAACTAGAAATTTAATAGAAATTAAAATACATAAAATTGCAAATGATTGGGGCAGAAAAATACAATAAATGAAATGGTGGCAATTGCTGTAGACTGGGTGGGACACAGGAAAACTTTCAACTATACCTAAGAGTTCTAGATATGGATGCATTTACCACGGGCACACTTAAACATGCACTGTACATAGCAGATCTGGAGGGGTATGTGTCAGAATTAAGGGTCATCTCTTTTATGGCAATGGACAGATGATCCAGGAGAAAACCCAACAAGGAAGCATTGGCCTTAAGCTACACCTTCAGCCACATCAACCTGACAGACGGAGCACAACAAAAGAAAAACACAGGCACATTTCCAGTTCACACAAAACATCTTTAAAAATACATTATATATTAGCCAACAACTAAGGTCTCAAGAATGTAAGACATGGAGGGTGGTGGTGGTGCACACTTTTAATCCCAGCACTTGAGAGGCAGAGGCAGGCGGATCTCTGTGAATTCAAGCACAGCCTAGTCTACACAGTGAGTTCCAGGACAGCCAGGGCTACACAGAGAAACCCTTTTTCGAAAAGCCAAAAAAAAAAAAAAGAATATTAGAATACAACACTCTAAAGCTATGTGTGTATCTTTACAGCTACTATAATATAACGTTAGAAACCAGCACCAGGTAGGACTTTGGGAAATTCATAAAAGCATGGAAATTAAAAATAAACAAAACCCAAAAGAGCATTATCTGAACCAACCAATGGCTCCCACAAGAAACTGGACACTCAAAATATTGGAAAATAAACATGAAATATGAAATATGAAATAAATGTGAAAACATGCCAAGAAGTCTAAGGTCCTTATCCTAAAACGTAGTTTACTTTTTAAGCATCAGTCTGCAAAACCATGTGCTATATGTGTGTATTCATGTGTGTCTGTCTGTCTGTATGTCTGTCTTTCTGTCTGTCTGTCTGTCTGTGGCTGGGTATGTGCCATGTGCCACAGCACTTGTGGAGGTCAGACAATAGTTTTAGGTATAAATTTTCACCTTCCACCTTATTTGAGACAGAATGTCTCTATTAAAAAAATGGAAATCATTATTCACCCATGTGTGTATGCACATACTATAGAGCTCAGACAATTTTGAAAAATTGATTCTCTCTTTCCACCTTTAAGTGAGCTTCAGGTTAGAACTCAGGATGCCCTGTCACATGACAAGTGCCTTTACCCTCTGAGCCATCTTGCCAGTGAGGCAGAGTCTTTTGTTCTCCACTGTGTCTACCAGACTAGCTGTCACACAAGTTTCCAGGGATTCTCGTGTGTTCTCCTGTGTCTGTGTCCCATATCACTGTAGGCATGGTGGGATTACAGACATGCATTATCCCTCCAAGTAATGTGGGTTCTGGGGATCCACACTCAAGTCCTCATACTTAGACAGGTCTTTTGTCCACTAAGCAATCTCCCTAACCCTCTTTTATTTATAATCACCTTGCTTTGGGTTTTGTGTTATGGTAACAGAAGTCAAATTTCTGCATTCTACAAATTAATCTACAGATTCAGTGTAATCCCTAACACCAAAGACATGGAAAAGGCTATGATTTATATGGAACCATAAAAATACAATGGTAACCAAGCAGTGATGAGCAAAAAGAACAACACTGAAAATATTATACAAAATATTATACAAAGCTGTCTAATCAGCTGGGCGGTGGTGGCGCACGCCTTTAATCCCAGCACTTGGGAGGCAGAGCCAGGCGGATCTCTGTGAGTTCGAGGCCAGCCTGGGCTACCAAGTGAGCTCCAGGAAAGGCGCAAAGCTACACAGAGAAACCCTGTCTCGAAAAACCAAAAAAAAAAAAAAAAGCTGTCTAATCAAAGAGAATGTGGTTAAGCTCAGAGGCAGACACATCATAGGCCCAGGCAATGTAATAAATGACCTCTGAAATCTCTGCATTTATGGTTGATTTGTTGATGGAGCCTATTTCTAAAAGCACTGGTATGACTTACTTTATTCCCAATTCTTTTTCACTCTGTCACCTATGAGTCTCTAGCATCCAGCATAGCACCTCAGTCATGAAACATGAACTTTCTTCAGAATATAGCAAAGACATGATTCTGATACAGTTCTGTGGTTTGTATTCTGGTAGTGCAATCTTAACTCTGTAGAAATGAGATGAATCAATCCAGAGATGAAGCAATAATATTTTGAGGAATTACAAGAAAAAAATACCTAAATGAATTTGTACACTTTGAAGCATTAGGAGTACAAGAAAGTGAATATAATAAACATGGATAGTAAAAGTTATATGGGAAGAGAGATATTAGTATGGTGAAGAATTGTGTATTGCTGCGCCATCAGTGTCTTAAGTGTGGCACACTTCTATAAGTGTCTTGGTGCCGGATTCATTTGTCCAAACATGGAAAACTTTAAATTTGTTTTTTCATACTACAAACAAATTTGGTTTTTGTGATTATCTGAAAAGCTAATCTGTCTAAAAACTGTAACAAAATCATACTTTTGTAGATGGTCATGGGAGAAGTGAATTTTCAAAGCTACCCCCCCCAAAAAACATTTCTCATTCATTTTCTAAACTTTCCTTTGATATGATTTTATGTTCATGAATCAAAGCAAGGTGTCATTGCAACCAATTTTTAAATCTTCCCTTCACTTTTAATTTAATTTCAGTATTTTGGTATAAAAATTGTTTCATAGTTCTCTGAGATTATGAAATAGGGGTACCTGAACTCAAGATTTTTTGGACTCCACTGTAGCTTTTAGATCTGTAAAATATCTTTAAATGACACAGGGAATAACTAAATGAAAAATAAGGAAGTTAATCCTCTAGCTTGTATATTTCCATATGCAAAGTAACAGTTACTGTTAAGAAAGTTAGAGGTAGGATGAGCTTGAGCAGCTGGTAGACGCACTTGTAACACAAGCTTGATCCTGGATCCCTGGAGCTATGTGGTCAAAGAAGAGAACAGACTCCTGCATGATGACCTCTGCCCTCCACAGCTGTGCTGTGGCATGCACAAACCCCTCCATTCACTAATAACAAAAAATTAAAATGAAAAGTGTCAAAATATTTTTAAAATGAATAGGTGACTGCTGGGTGTGGTGGACCATACTTTTAATCCCAGCACTTGGGGGACCAATCTGATATACATGGTGAATCCCAGATAAGTAAGGACTATAATGTGAGACACTACCTCAAATATATGTATTATTCATATATACGTATGTGTGTGCATGTGTGTAAATAAGTGAGTGTGTATTTCTGTATGAATTTGTGTTTGAAAATTTTAAAACATTATTTCTACCTCTACTTTTATTTATTGTCAGAAAAATGACCAAACTCTTATCATGATTTGTTTAATGAAGGAAATGACCCTTTAATAGAAATGTAATATCCATAACACTGGCTCACTTACACAAATGATCGTTTGGTATTGTCATTTCCTCAGCATGAGAGGCATTGCACAAATTATTACAAGAGAAAGAAAATAGACGATGGACATCTTCCCTCTACCGTTGTCAAGAAAGAAAATGGCCATTGTTTGCTAGCTCTTGTCTCTTTCATATGCCAGTAGCTTTAATAGAACTTAAATTCATTTTATCTGGAGTATGGGAAGGAATGTAAGCTGCCCATCAGCATATTGTTCACCAGCATTGCCTGAACATCTTAACGAGGCTGAATTGAAGTTTGTGGGAATAAAGTGTCCAGCCTCATAACTTGGATCTTATTCTTGTTCTCCTCCCTGTTCATGACTTGTTCAAGTAACCAAACGGATTTCTTTGCACTCCTTAAAGCTCCTGTCCTCCAGGGATGATGTGAAGATGAGACTCCTGTGCTCTGTGGGTAGACCTGTGTATCTGTCCTCCCGCTAACAGTCAGTGGGTTAGCATGTTTTGTGCAGGTTTCACGTTGATCCTCATGTTCCTGACAGAAGGGAGATATTTCTTATTTGTATCTTTAATGCTTTCTTGTGTTTGCCACCATCCCTCAGATTCTAGAGCTATGCCTTATGTACAGTGACCCCAATCCTGCAGTCCCTGACTCACGCACTCACTGACCTCTCATTACCCTGGTAACAGGAAAGTCTCACCATCTCAAAACAGGCAAGACATTCACAAGTAAGAAATGTGACTCAATCGT